>CM020513.1:255000-310000 GCA_009823395.1 Thamnaconus septentrionalis | reverse complement strand
TTCACCATAAAGGCCAGGTTTGTGCAGTCTCTTTTGAACAGTTGATGTAGAGATGTGTCTCTGTGTGTTAGAACTCTGGGTGACATTTGTCTGGGCTCTAATCTGAGGTGCTGTTGACTTGCAATATGTGAGGCTTGTGACTCGGATGAATTTATCCTCAACTGCAAAGGTGACTCTTGGTCTATCTTCATGTCAGCCAGTTTCGTCATAGCGCTTGATGGTTTTTGCTACTGCACTTGGGGACACATTCAAAGTTTCTGCAATTTTGCAGACTGACCGGCCTTCAATTCTTAAAATAATGATGGAATGTCATTTCTCTTTACTTAGCTGATTGGTTCTTGCCATTGTCTGAATTCTAACAGTTGTCAAATAGCGCAGTGGTGCCCAGACTCCGGGCCGCAGACCAGTACCGGGCCGTTGGTCATGTGGTACTGGGCCGCGGGACTTTAGCGCGATCTCCAGGCCGCTCCTCCATGGACGATTCTTCCGCGGGATTTTAGCGCGATTTCCTGCTTCATGTATTTGATGTCTTCAGTATGTATCTAAAAAGTAGAAACTAGTAAAAATAAAGAAAAAACACTAAATGAGAAGGTGTGTCCAAACCCTTGACTGGTAGTGTATTTATTTTTTATCTTCATTTTTTTCACGATTCGCTTTATTCGCCCCATAGCAGGGAGATGCTTGTCTTTGATACGGATGTTTCTAGTATCAGTAACAGTTTGCTAATAGACCTAGTAAACCTTCCCGTCTGCACACCTGCAAGGCAAACAAGAAGCAGAATGGGGAGACAAACGTTCCATATACTTTGTGCAGCGCCTCCCCTTCAGGTGCCCCATGTGATCATATTTCACATTACTGTGCTGTAGATCACCAAGGTGCCGGTGCAGACGTGCCTCCAAAAGAAAGACTGCCAATCATGTGTGGAGCTGAAGGACCCATACTGCGGCTGGTGTGTCCTCGAGGGCAGGTGCGGATTGCGCATACACACACACACACACACACACAAATGTATGCGTGCATGCGTGCAGCGACAGAGTAACACAAACACCCACTCGTGCAATTCCATCTGTAGAACACAGCGGGATATTTGTTCAGCGTTTTACTGCAGACACTTTTAGTAGCCGTCGGTGTTTATATTCCATCTCCTGTTGTCCGCGCAGCCGAGAGGAATTAAAGCTGTTTGTCAGCCCCATGCAGCGAAGGCAGCCTGTGCAATTTAGTCTCATCAGCCTATATTTATCAGGGTCCTGGGGGTAAGAGAGGGTGGTATGTATCACATTTTATTGGGGTGTGATTGAGAACCGGAATAAACGAAAAGGAAAAGGGAAAGAAAAAAAAACCCTGCTTGTATTTGTGAAGGCAATATTTTTTTTTATTATTCTCCGTTAATTGGTGCTGTAATTAACGGCTCCTCCAATAGATTTCATTGATATCGTTTTAGGTGTTGTTCCCCTGAAGTTGTGACACTAATTCATGTATGGCTCAAATAATGATAAAAAAAATTTTTGTGGCATGAAGTGACGGGCAGAATGGAGACAAATTGCGGTTTTGATTCTGTTATATTCGTGCAATTGACACTGGGGCGCGTGGTGAGAAATTTCAGTGAAGGTCAAATTGTCCCTTTATATAAATGTCTGCGAAGGTTCTCAGTCATCGTAATTCTCGCTGTTTAAAGATACCAAAACCAGTCCGGTTGGAAGCATCCCTTTAAATGTTTTTTCATCTGCTATCAAGCCCTCTCTTGAAACCATGTACTGTGTCGTCCTGGCCACAATCCTTTACAAAGTCCCTTTAGGCAAGTCGCTGCACACCTGAAATTGCCCTAAGTTTTGAACCCTTATATATATATATATATATATATATATATATATATATATATATATATATATATATATATATATATATATATATATATATATATATATATATATATATATATATATATATATATATATATATATATATATATATATATATATATATATATATATATATATATATATATATATATATATATATATATATATATATATATATATATATATATATATATATATATATATATATGTATATATATATATATATATATATTTTATTTTGCTGCCTTGTGAAATTGTTTTGGGTTTTTTCCTGACTGGAGTTTCTTCATTCCTCTTGCGCAGGTGCACCAGGAGGTCTGAGTGCCGACGGGCAGAGGAGAAGAATGGCTGGCTGTGGAGCCCCAGGCAGCAGTGTGTCAAGATCGTCTCCTTCTATCCTCCCAACCTCTCCTGCAAAAAGACTCAGAAGGTGCTTCTGCCGCTTCCTCTCTTCCTGCCCCGACTTCTCCTCACTCATCCCTTCCTTTTGTTCCCTGCTCCTCCTTCCCCTCCTCCTCTCCCTCCCTCTCTTTCTCACCCCACTTTCATGTACATCCCGCAAACATACACACAGGCTGAGTAATAAACAGCTCCCCCTGCGTGTCGGAGACCCTGGGCTGCAGGTCTTCCTGTTCTGTATCGATCCCCAACCCAAAACTACACACCGGCTTATTATAACCCAGCTGCTTGATTGTGCTTGCAGCAGCCCCAAGATGGAAAGCCTGTTTTTTTTGTGTGCTTTTACTCTAAGAAAAGAAAAAAAAATTGCATGCCTCCTCCTTTCCAACACACCCAGCTTCTTACTTTCCAGCTTTCTTGTGATGGTTAAAAGCAAAGTGTTTCTGGATCTTGAGCTGCACTCTGGCTCAACCTTCACGATGTGTCTAATTTAGGTGATTTTTACACAGTGAAACAGGTTAGGATAGTGGTTAGAGCAGACTCCTTAAATAATTAACTCACTCTGTGATAGCTGGGAGAACCTGAGTGCAGGAGGACTTTGGTATGGAAAATGGATGGATCGATTATTAAATACTATTTTCTATTTAGGTGAAGATCAACGTCCCGTCTCTGCCTCCCCTGGGAGCCTCCGACCGTCTCCACTGCTCCATCAACTCTTGGCAGAGCCAAGGCACCATGTCTGAGTCTGGTCAGGTGACCTGCGACCTGCCCCATCCTTCACTTCTACCGCAAACGCCTGATGACCAAGGTTTGTCCTATGTACTCGTCATAATCATTTGAAGGAGAAAAAAAGAGATTCAAAATGCTTTAGACTTTAAATCTCATGCAACCTTTGGGTCATATTTATTATTTATTCAGCGAACAAAATTTCAAGATGTTCTACAAAAATTCTTCCAGTTCTCAGTCTCTACCTCAGTGCTTTGTTCTCACCAGTTGGTGTTGCTTATTTAAAGGAGGTGACTGATGCCTCCAAAGGTGACTTTGTGCAGAGTGAAGTTTGCCATTCGAGACACGTTGCGTGTCTCGCTAATTAAAAGGAAGCTTTAGCTACAGTGCCAAGCACAAATTCAACTTGAAAGTGCCGTCGACTCGCTTCATTATCAGCATTTCTGGACTTGTTTGTCACAGGTTATTTAAAGCTTGCTCCACGTGTCGCATTTCCTCTTCAAAGGCACTAATTCGATGATGAACTCAAGAACTAACATTAAACGTATTGCACCGCATTTTTTAAACCTCTCCCTCCGGCTGCGTCCGCAGACTTTGTGGCCGTGCCCGTCCAGATCTTCATCAACGAGACCGTGGAGTTGGCCGCGCGGGACTTCAACTTCTACAACTGCGCCGCCACAGTGAAGAAATGGGAAAACACGCCGTGAGTGCTACACCTCATCCGTCAGCTCGGCTCTGTCACTCAGCCCAAATCGGCCGGCGACAGTGAACACAGCGCTGGGTGACAACCTTGATGTGAATGTATCGCCGCACGCCACCAGATGAGGGATCAAGGCTCTGTTTGTAAATTGTGATGCATGCTAGTGTGCAGTGCAACCCCTTGCATTTTTCTCCCCCCGCGCTGTTTATTACGGCGCCAAGGAAATTGCCTGAGTTTCCCTGTTCATTAATCAAAAAACGGAAGTCAATCTCAAGGTTTTTTTCTAGCCCCTCTCCCTCCCCACCACCTTATTTTTTTTTCCCCATTCATTTCTTGCATGCCATGGAACGTGTGATGAACGAGTTTTGCTTATGTGAAGTTGCAGAGATCCATTTGGTTGTCAGCAACTTATTTATTTATTTATTTTAATACCAGACGCTCTTTGATGATTTTGCATCTTTTCGCGTGTGTGTGTGTGAGTGTGTGTGTGTGTGCGTGCGCACACCTGATACTATGTGAAAGATGTTCCCTCAGCCTGCGCTCTCAATGCGCCCTCATCCATCTATCTGCCCTGCAGGTGCATGTCCTGCGTGGCCAGTCTGTGGGGCTGCCAGTGGAACACCAGAGATCACACATGCAGTGACATGGACGATGCGGCGGATGCCCACATCATCAAGCAACGCCAGGTCTGTCTGTTCGTCCGTCTTCCTCGCACATTTTCTTTTTAGACATTTATATATTTGTTACAACTTAATTAAACTATCAATGTGTACATGAGCAAAAAATGGCTGCAACATTCAGATTGTCACCAGAGAAACAAAATAACAACAATAAAGATAAAATGGATCCATCCTCTCCCTCCGTCCCTCCCTCCCATCTTCCCTCCTCCTCCGTCCTTCTTGTCTTCCCTCCCTCCTTCCCCAGCCACCCAGCCTACCCCACCACACAGTTGTGACAAGGTTGATCATCTAATGTTGTGCTGTCCAACCACACATCACAAGAGCATTATAAAAAAAAGTTAATAAAAATAAAAATGATAATAACATTGAATAAAGTTAAATGAAATTGGTGCATTAGTAAAAATAAAATAAAATAAAATAAAATAAAATAAACAGAGACTGAAAAAAGTAAATACATGACCAATGACATACAAAAAAAGAACGTAAAAAAGTGGGGGGTTCACCACTGCTAGCCACAGTCTTGCATCCAGATTCTAATTATCGGCATTTAATGATGTTTGTAAATGTATTCAAAAAAGGGGCTTAAAAAATGTTCAACATTTTTGCAGGGGACCTTTGCTTCACATGTTTTTAATCGCATTCTCTCTGTCTAAATCACGCCAGGCTCGACCCGCGTCATTTCTTTCGGGAAATTAATAGCAAATAAAAAAAAAAATCCTGCTATCGGCTGGCGGCATCTCGGCGTGACAGATATGGAAGGGCGGGGCGGGGATATCAATTTACAAGTCAGCAGATGTTTGGGAGATACACTTATCTGCTCCAGTGGATGCGCTGGTGTTGTTAAGTGGCTGCCGCCTTCAAAAATGTAAATGACTGAGGCGGCTGTCTGATGCACACGTGTGTGTGTGTGTGTGTGTGTGTGTGTGTGTGTGTGTGTGTGTGTGTGTGTGTGTGTGTGTGTGTGTGTGTTCCTGATGCCCTCGCAGGGAGCAAAGTGTCCTCAGTTTGAGAACCCGGATCCAGTGCTAATCCCCGTGGGCTACAAGACCCGCATCAGCTTTGAGGGGATCAACCTGGGCCTCTACCAGGTAAAGCAGCAAAGACATAACAGGCGCTCTCCAATACCGAGGTTGCATCAAGGTGCTTTTCTCCCTGCTTCTTTGTGCATTTGCCCTGTACACAAGCTACACTGCTCTCATTACTCTACACTCTCTCTTATTGCCACAGTTGCGTCATCTTTGCACGAACCTGCACCAATTTCCTGTTTGCCAGTTCTCAACTCGCAAAAGTCAGCTGGATTCAGACTCAGGGTGATCTCAATCAAATGCCCGTGTTTGCACACTTGATAAGTAATGAAAAACATTTGTCATCTGTGCACCACGATAAAAAGAGAAGTCGAAATCTCACGCGTCTCGTGTGTGTTTTAGTCTCCAAGTCGTGACGCAGATATTTATGCAGGCAGCACAAACTGGCTTCCATTAATCAGCGACGGTGAGCCGTTACAGAAAGCTCCTCATTAAGATCTTCAGGGTGCCTTGTTCCTGTATAGAAAATCAATTTACATTCCAATTCAGGGGCTTTTTAATCAGTCAACTCCTCTGCATGCGTTTTGCGCTGCTTACCCAGAATGCATTGGCGTCGCCGCTTCCTCTCTAATGGGCCTCGCGACAGGTAGCACGTCACATGACTTCTCTCCTCCTGGCCTACAGATGAGGTTTCAGGGAAACCTCAAAGTGGTGGTCGCTAGGAACGCAGAGGCCCTGGTCCAGACGACGGACAAGCAGACAAAATTGATAAAAAACAAAGTCAATGGGAGAAGTTTTGTCTGGATTTGCCAGGATGAAGACTGCTTGGTTTGTTTTCTCAGGGTCGTTTCTTCACCATCGGCACGGAGCTGATGAAAAACGTAGAGGAAGACGTCATTTTCGAGGGTGGCCACTTCTACACCTTTGGTGGCTTCAACGTAAGTATGGGGGACTTTTAGTTACCTGGCACTTAACTCGATGATTGACCCTTGGTTTTTGAGGTTTTTGAGTTTAGACTAAATTGCTAAAAAAAAATTTCTTCCTGTCATTATTAGTATTTTTATTATTATTTGTTTTGCAAAGTTTGTTCGCATGGCTGCCAGCCAGGCCCCCACGCCCCTCGCTCAAAGCGGGCCCTTGAACTGTGGCTGATTTGTGGATAATCAAAGTGCAATACAGCGCAGGGACCTGAAAGTAATACATTGTGGGGCGCGACTTGAATTAAACATTTTTCATGTCTGATGAAGACTAAACGCACATTTTCTGAGTGCATGTTCCCTGACTATAAATCAAGCCGCCCCCGTTTTTCACAGCTGGGGTTTCTAGCTCCCCCTAATGGACAGACTCTCACCACCGGAGTTATTTTAGATCCGTCTTCACACAGAGAATTCTGTGATTGGGTAACTCAAACTGTGCCTAGCCTCAAGCTATGTTCTTTTCCAACATTGATTTCTTCAGCTGAAAAGCTGCCAGGCTGACTTATAAAAGAAGAAAAAAAAGGGAAAAAAAACCCTTCCTCTTTCTTGGCAGACTGGAGTGACTGCCCACACTGTTTTGCGAAGAGAAGCTTAAGTGCCATTAATCACTGGATTCTGAATTAATAATTCATTTCTCCCCCATCCTCACCCCCAATTCCTCAGTTTTCCTTTGATAAGTCGCCGGAGACCAACGTCCTGTTCTACCTAAAGGACAAAGAGTCGGGCAAGAAGATGGACAGCACTCTGAACGGTACGCATCGCATCGCAGCGCCGAGATGGGATTATTTACAATGTCTTGTGTGCACACCTGTGCACCCAGTGCGGTGCCCAAATTAAATGTGAGGCAGCTGCTATAAATCATCTGTTAATGGGGGAGGTGGGAAAAAAAATTAAAACGAGCAGGAAATTAACTGACAGCGGCTTACCGCGGCATGCATTTCAATAGAACACCAACGAGCATGCAAGATTTGGGTAAAAAAAGGGGGGGGCGGGGCTTGAAACCTACCGGGAATGGAAGTATTACATTGTACACCAATGTGGATTTCAGAAGAAAATGCGGCAGCTCTAGAATCACCCAACAGCATTTGGCGTTTGCACCACAAAGAGCATTTTGTGTCACTACCAGATAGATAGATAGATAGATAGATAGATAGATAGACAGATAGACAGATAGAAAATTTAGTTTCTCAGAAATCAGCAATCAGTTCATAAACAGTTTAAAAAGTAAAATTAAAATAAAGAAGTAAAAGAATGATTAAGATCAAAATTAGAGGCAAATAAAAATAAGTGACAATGCCAGTGGTACCGAGGTACAAAAAGTAAAATGCAGAATTGCAAGATGTAAAGTGCATGCATGTGCAAACGTGCGGGACAACACTCCACTCCGCCCTTCATATCCCCACAGTGTTGTGTAAAAGAACCTAATGGCTCTGGGCGAGAAGGATCTGAAGTAGTTCAGTGAGAGCAGCCTCCCACTGAGGCAGCTCCTCCTTCTTTTGATGGCCTTCCTCTTTTTTTAATGGTAGCATCTTCATGATGCGGAAAACAAAACAAAACAAAACAAAAACACTCACTGCAGAAGTAAACCAGGGCACATATTAAATAGTTAATAATAATAACTGAAAAATAAGTGACTGAATGTCCACAGTCTTCCGGCACGTTGTCTCTACAACTACAGTGGGGCAGACCTGACTAACCTTAGAAACACAACCCAGGGCGAGAACAAGCTGAGCAGCTCAGCCTGCCGCTGCTGCCGTGTTGTCGCTGTTTGAAGGAGGCAGCGTTGTTACAGATGGTGCAGCGGAACCCAGGGTCAGTGTCATTGTGTCTTTTCCGTCTCTTATTCATGTGAACCCGCGCAAAGTCAGATTTGCTGATTCCATCCGAAACCCTGCCGATGATCAGTGAAGTGGAATCATGCGGGACGAGACGCGATGGGAAGCGTCATTTGGCTGCAGTTTAATGAAGCTCGCTCGCTCACTCACTCGCTGCGTGTGCCAAAAAAATCTTGTCTTCTTCTCACAGCTTGAGCTTTTACGAGCATAAATCCTGATTGGAACAGGAACCACAACAAAAAGAGTCATAATTGACCTTGTTGGCAGTGTGAGGTGGCCACACAGTCCACACATCTCTTTATTATGATGAAGGGAAAAAAAAACAAGACAAAGACAAAGTGGATGCTGGGTTTCTGGGCTTCAAATTCATAGTCGGCTGCAGTACTGCAAATGACCAGTGGGGAATCTTAAAAAAAAAAAAAAACAAGCACAAATCCACGTTCAAAGCAGCTCTAGGTAACTTTGCGACCATAAAATTATGATTCCAAACTCAGTAAAGCGCTACATAACCAATTAGTAGGATCAACGGTGTCGCCTCGGCAGCGAGAGAGAGGGGTTGTGCCGGCTGTAACTGCACTGCGTAACTTTCAAGCGCGACCCGACACGCCGGACGAACCACTATATGGCAACGTCACACGTTTATTTAGAGGCGGTTTTACATACTACTATTACAAATGCATAAGATTATAAAATGACGGAATGGAACCCAATAAGAAACCTCGATGAAAGACAAAGTAATAAAAGTGTTGAACGTTTGCTACGACGTTATTGTCGATGTCTGTTTTGCATTTCATATTGGTGTTTTTCCTGAACACATACAGGTACTACCCGAAAAATTAGAATATCAAGTAAAAGTTGTTTTATTTTGGCAATTTAACATAAAAGATGAAACCAACAAATTCTATTGAGCCATGACACGCAAATTGACATATCTCAAGCAGTTCCTTGTTGTAACTTGCTGATTAAGATTTTCAGCTTATTAAAACCACAAACCCACAAACTCAGAAAATTATTATAAAATTTGAGGGTTTTTTTTAAGCTGAAAGACCTGATCAGCAAAATCCAAAGAAATAAAACTTGAAATATATTGATTTGCAAATTATTTGTTTCTATCATATGTCAAATTCACTTTTTAAGTTGAATTGCAGAAATACAACAACCTTTTCAGGATATTCTAATTTTCTGGGTAGTACCTGTACGAGCGCTCCAGCAAGGCAACTAGTTGTATTTTCCCCCATCAATAAACTAGCGCTGCAGCGTGTTTACTTCGTCACTTCGCCATTTCCACCGAAAGTTACCTAGCTGCTTTAATATATATTTCAAATCCAAAATAAGAATAAGAACAATCAAAGGGCCCATATTCCATCAATTTTCTTGTCTTTATTTTTCATGCCAGACTCCAGCCTCTCACAATTATCCCAAAAATAATCTCTACGGCTCCCCAGAAAACAACATATTTAGCCTTTTGTTTACAACCTACATGCTCAGATTTAGCACGCTCATGAAATTGATGTGTTCTTAAAAAAACATTCCATAAAAAGGGCCCTTTTAAGAGGCAGAACAACATGAGACGGAAAATCACAGATGGTATAGTGTTGGAAAGGTACCAGGTTCCCTCTGTGACATCACAAAGGTTCTCTTCCAGAACTGTTTGTCTTTGCACACAGATTTTGCAAAAATGCGAGAAAGTGCACAGAGCAAACATGGAACCATTCTCATTTCTGGGCAATTCACTGACAGGCTGCAGACACATTTGACCTAACATAGAATAAAACAGTAGCAGAAGTGATTTTGGTTCAGGTTTGTGAAAGTGCACGTGTCCGTTGTCTAAGCTAACAGCTTCTAGCAGCCAGAGTCAAAGAAAAAACAACAGAAAAACATACAGAGCAGCAGTTAATCTGTGCGCTGCCCCCTGTGGGTCTGGAGTTGCTCAGCTATTGCGCAACGTGCTCGTCAAGCAATAGCTGCCCACTTCAATCGATCGATCGATCGATCGATTGAAGTGGGCAAAACGCTGATGACGAAACGCTCCGATTGTCTCCACAGTCACGCTGTACAACTGCTCGGTGGGCCGGCAGGACTGCAGCCTCTGCAAGAATGCCGGCCAGAAGTACAGCTGCGTGTGGTGTGTCAAGCACAAGGCCTGCGTGTACGAGAAGCTGTGCACGGCCAGCCAGCCGGGCTCCCAGGACCCCTACAACGTGGAGTGCCCCAACCCCGAGATCACCGACGTGAGTAGCCGCCGCTGCTGGAGTGGTGGACACGGAGGGTGGTGTGTGTGTATGAACCGAGTGTGAAGATGAAATGAACCTCGCCGGTGCTGGCGCTGCGACTGAGGTCCCGTTTACACAGTGACTGCATTTTTTTCATTAAATCGACAATTTTTGGAAACAGAAACGACAAAATATTTTACCGCTGTCAGAGAAACTTGTCTTTGTGTAAACGGGCCCTCAGGCTTCGTCTTCCTCGTGCTGCTGTCGACAGGAGGAGGTGAAAGTCTCCCTTCTCCTTGACGTCCAGATTGAATCAATTCTTTCAGTGCGCCGCTTATTGCCGCCGCCTTATTGCCATTGACAAGTAATTGTGAGGACGGTCAGTCGTGGATGGAGGTCGTGATCAGACGCTCAGACTCCTTCTTCCTGCTGCTCCTGGAGGGACACCAGGCCTCGAGCAGCTTGTGTGTTTCAAGGCTTTATCGTCACTGGTGTTTTAAAGCTTTACAGCGGTGGTGGAGGAAATTCAGGTCTGATTGGAATGATTGACGGAGCTGCCGGTGTCGCATCATCCTCGGGTTACTAGTTCCCTTAATAGAGGCACTTTGTTCAAGACTTTAAAAGAAAAAGAGCTACGGCTAATTAAAGGAAAGTGACAGTTGATCTGCCAGAGTGGCTTTGGGAGGATAGAGGAACAGTTTGCATAATATTTAAACATCACATATCAATAACATTTTTGTAAACAACAATCCTAATAATAATAAGATTCATTATGTTTGCCAGCATAGAGAGTCAAATTCCTGTCATGCAAACTGATCTGAATGGGCTCTTTCTGTTATTTTATTCAGACCTTTTTTTTCAAGGGTCTGTTCAGAAAGTGGCTAAAAGAAAGAAAATCATTTTGACATCACATGGTTTTCACTTGCAGCATTCTCTTTGCATTAAGCTGTAAACAGAGGGCTAAAGATGCTGTGTTCAGTCTGTTTGTACTCATTGACCGTGTGTTGCTGCTGCGATGAAATATGGACATCTGAATAATCTGTCCCACAACCCTCAGTGCAGGTATAGAAAATAGATGGATGAATAATTTGTCATACGGGACTTTTCACCCAAAAGCATCTCTGCCCAGTGTTTCATCGCGTCATATTTCTACATTTGACATGGACCCACAAACGCCGACTCGTTGCCATTGTTGTTACACAAATATCTCCCATATCATCGACGACATAGATGCAAGCGTGCGTCTTAATATGTCTACATGCACACATTCCGGCATGACTCATTACAATGTGAATGTCGATCTCGGCCATGAATATTAAACACTTTAAGTCCAACTATTCAACAGAGTGGAAACAGGCTGTGTAAGTCCTTTATAGGTTCTTATTGCACCACTAATCTGTTTAAATCCCAAATCCCTTCTTCCTATAAACAACCTTCCCCCCACCAACCACCAACACCATCACCTCCTCTCCCTCCTCCTCCTCCTCCTACCTCTAACCACTCATCCCGCTCATCCAGATCATCCCTCGCTTCGGCCCCCTGCTGGGAGGAATCTCCATCACCATCCGGGGCTCCAACCTGGGCATCCAGCCGACGGACATCACAAACATCAGCGTGGTGGGCGAGCCCTGTGTCCATCAGAGAGACAAGTACACCGTCTCCACCAGGTAACACACACACACACACACACACACACACACACACAAACACTCACACCTTAATGTCTTTGTTTTGCAGGTTAGAATCTTGAGGTCTTTTGTCCTCTTTGTCAACTTCTGGTTACTTTATCATTTAAGTAGTGTGTTGCCTTTCCTTGAGGTGACCCGCCCGTATAATTTATTTAGCTCATTATGCGTCGGCATCGATCGCACGGTCTCCAGACACAAGTCGATTCGCAAACAGTATCACTCCGTTAAAAGGTGACTGCTGGCGGTGATCAAGCAGAGAACTGTTTTGGATTCTTTTGTTTGGTGACGAAAGGAGGGGAAAAAATGAGAGCAGCAAAATAGCAGCTGTGGGCTTTAGGTACTGCATATTTTATAATTGAATGAATGAGAATGGCTTTAATCGCACATTTTCCAGGAAGTATTGGATTCTTGCAACAACAAAAAAAAATCCACCAAATGCTAATGTATATTGCCCTGCTGTCAACGTGGGCACAAACAAAGAACTTTTAATGAGTAGTCTGAAATTGAACTAACTGCAAAAGCTCAGACTAACCATTCAGCGTTGACACAGGGTGGATTTCATCATCAAACTTCTTTCCGTCTTTGGAAAATTAACGCAAATTATTTTATCTTCAAAAACCTTTGTCACTCAGAAGCATTTGCTTTGGTTTACAGACACGGAAAACACATTTTTGACAGAACTGTGTCAGAGTGGGTCTGTAAACTAGCATAAAAGCTCAAAGCACAGGTGGATTCCAACGGTCGGGTGTTAGGCTGCGTCTGCAGCTTGAATTCTCTGTACTCTGAATTTACCATTTTTATCACAGCAAATGTGTCCAACTGAATCTATAGTTTTGACACATTAGGCTCGTTAATGCTGAGAAACCTCTGTGTTCACGCTCATCTCAGAGGTGCCTCAACTAGCCTTGCAAAACGCACTTGAGTCCCAGCAGCGTGTGGATGGAAAAGAGAGAGATGAGTCCATAAAAGGGCTCCTCCTGAAGGAGGAAGCAGCAGCGCTGGTGCCCCACAGCCAGACAGCAGAGCTGTTGACACCTGGACGGATTGGTCCACGTTTATGACAAATTCCTGCCCCGCCATCTGCACGATGAGGCATAAAAGTGGATTTATGGGAGCAGACGGAATGCTTTTCCCTCCTAAATCATCCACTTTCGCCGCTAATGTTCCGGCTGCGGTCTCCGTCTTGTTGTTAGTTACCCCGCGTGGCCTTCTGAAAGCCGTACCTCACTCACTTCCAGCTTTGACAGCTCGTCCGTTATGATGTTTCATTACCTTCCGCCGGCCGCTGCAGCCTTTAATTGGCTGGCTGCGAGTCCTCCCGGTTGCTTAAATCCCCTTTTTTTATGCTGACCCCCCCGGCTCACCTTTGTGTTTTCTTGCCGGCTGGCGAGCGGGCGCGTGAGCTCACGGACGTGTCTGGTTTGCCGCATGACTCCAGACAGTGGGGGAAATTCCCACCGGGTTCAATTTCTGAGACGATACCAGGCGCCAATCTGCATTTGGAAAGCAAAGCGTGTCCGCAGCTGCTTCGCCGCCCCATCCCCGTTCTTTATGCTAACCTGCCAAGCTGCTGCACCAGAGTTCTCAGGTATTTTTCAGGGACTTTCTTCACTTGCGGCCTTTCCATAGCTTTGGCCGGCTAGTGGGTGAATTGAACTGAAATAGTGGGATTTATAATCCCACCATGGTTTTAATGTTTGCGTTTGGATTTTTCATGAGTGTTTTCAGAGATGCAGGGATTGAGGTTTTTTAAATCAAATCAGGTCTGACCTTTCAAAATGTCTCAAAGCTGATGTCTTTTGATCTTTCCGCACAAAGTAGAAAACTCGCAGTTTCTAATGTGTCAGTCACTGTCTCTCTGCTAATATGCCATGTATATTTAAACATTCAGTTGCTCAGAATGTCAGAAATTTTGGTGTTGATTGAAAGGAAAGCCGTTATTTTCCACCACGGCGTTGCCAAATGAATTATCCGAAAACTTTATAGATCTCTGGAATACAGCATGTTTAGGCCGCCGGTTGCCGCCTCTTGTGGGGGATAGAAACGCTTTATTTTAACTTCCTCCTTAAACCGAAGCTTGGTTGGAATTCCCACATTCGTGGAAGGAGAAGGATGTGAGCAAGACCCTGGGTTGGAAGGAACACCTGGCCAGGGGGCGTGGTCACCGACTCGGAAGAGTTCAGAAACCTGCGTCGCTGTCAGAAAAAAAACACACATATGATATTTGATAGTGAAATGTTTTGCATTTTAACACACAACCTTTTATTAACGGCTGATTTCTCTCCTCCGATGCGTCCAGCATCGTGTGTCAAATCGGCCACATCGGCGCCGCGTCCCGCCACTGGGGGCAGGTGGAGGTGGAGGTGCAGGGGAGCAAGAAGGGGACCTCCTCCATGTACTTCACCTACAGGGTAAATTCACACACACACACACACACACACACACACACTCAGCAACACTTGGCCTGCTGCTTCATTCTAGTTCTTCCTTCCACACAGTCGCACTCCCTCCTGCAGTAAAAACAATCCAACCACAAATAAGAAGACACTGACCTAGAAAGTAAACACGTCGCCCGTTTAGTTTCCATTCGCTTGAGCGCAGCAAGAAAGCCTCCTTATCAGAACACACCACTCCCCCCCAAAGTCCCCACCCCCCGTCATTTGTGCCATTTTCCCAGACGCGACTTCCCCGCTGGTAGACAAAAGCTCTCTCGGAACGCCGCCGCCCGACAATGATAATGCGCTGTCAGATAAGGTCTCCGCCGTGTGTAAGCGTTGCTCTTGAAGCGGGAATGGCGTGCGGTTAGCCCCGCCCCTCCCCTCTAATACCTTAACAGACTCCAGCGTAGCTGTTTAACAGGCTTTTCATATCGGTGGTTCTGCTAAAGCTGCGCCACGGGGGAGAGCGCCGCTTCTCTGTTTGCTCAGCAAATTGAGGCAGATGTGCCCAGTTGCATGAGAACAAGTGTGTGTGTGTGTGTGTGTGTGTGTGTGTGTGTGTGTGTGTGTGTGTGTAGCTGGCTAAAGGGTTGGAGGCAAGCAGTGGGATCGAGCAAGGTGAGAGCAAGTGTGTGTGTGTGTGTGTGTGTGTGTGTGTGTGTGTGTGTGTGTGTGTGTGTGTGTTCTTCTTGCGTGTCAGCCTGTGGGTTGGAGCGCCTGCATGCATGTTAATCCTCACAGGGGGACACAGTGTGTGTGTGTGTGTGTGTGTGTGTGTGTGCTCATGCTGTATTTTGTAACCCCCCCCTCCACTCGTCTCCCCTCGCCAGGAGCCGATTCCCGAGGTGGTGGAGCCCTCCAGGGGTCCCAAGGCTGGCGGGACCCTCATCACCATCACGGGGGTCTTTCTGGATACGGGCAGCATGGAGGACGTCCGGGTCTCCGTCGGAGCGGTGGACTGCATTGTGTAAGGGGTTTTTCCCTTTTGCTTACTAGTGGATATTCATGCAAATTTTCCCCCATTTTAATTCAGCCTATTTCGATGATAAGTGCTACTTATTATGCTAACATTGTATTTCTGCGCCCAGGTCCTCAGTACAAAGTCCTTAAAGCCCTGAAATTGATTTCTTTCTTCTTCTTTTCCTCCCTTTTCTTCCTTTTTTTTTTTTGAAAACTGAATCCCGAAGAGAAAACACAGTCAAGCGTCACCTTGTAGGACCCCCCTTCCCCCTCGCCTGCTCCCCTTCTGTTGCAATAAGTAACTGAGAGTGTGGGAGTGAGAGTTTTGTCAAAACTAGCCCATGGTGACATTTTAGGTGGAGGTAATGGAAAAATAATGAGCTACAGAAACAGCAAAGCCAGGATTTAACAAGCTGTCATGGCGCTGACATGTTGGCTCCCGCCGCACGGTGACCCGCAGCGACCCCCCAACCCACCCATCCCACCCTCCCCGTCTTCTCCAGCCAGCCGAGAGTTGAGTGGTGTCCTTGTCGCTGACAGGGAGACCTTCGGAACGGAGATCACCTGTAGGACGGGAGAGTACCGGGCTGATAAGGTTCCCTCAGATCCCCTCGACGTCACCATCAAGTACGGGACCAGCACCTCGAAGACCATCACCAACGCCTTCCACTTCCTGGAAAACCCCATCGTGCTGGACCACACCCCGCAAGGCAGCTTTGTCTGGTCAGTTTGGATTGGTTTTTTGGGTTTTCTTTGTTTGCAATTTATGGTGAAAATTCTATCGTATCACACAAAAAGTCTTGAAAAATGAATGAAATGCCACTTTAGACACACACGCACACAAAAAGAAGAGATTTTCAGACAAGGTCAGATTTCAGCCGTGCTGCCATTCAGAGAGAAGAACGCTGAGAACTAAAGCTGGCCGTTGTTTTTTTTTTTTTTTTTTTCTCCGCTCGCAGGCTTCTGTCTAGAACCTCGGCAGAGGTTATTAACGCCAAGAGCTGTTTTGTTTGTCTTAAATAAAGTCCAATTTGTCCTTCAAGTGCCGCTCTGTGCGCCGGCGTTTTTTTTTTTTGTAATATTTTCCTGAGCGTTCTTCCGACTGGCTACAAACACGGGCTCTCTGATTCCACAGCGAACGACTTGATCGCCGGTGCAAACAGACGTCGAGCCTTCAGAAGGGCCCCCTCACACTTCAGTGCAAGCGGGGGTGTGTAGCTACGATTAGCGGAGCAGAGTGGAACAGCAAACAGCAGATTAGGCTCCTCGGAGGCTGAACTAATTTGTTTTTTTCATCTCCAGTGAAAATTACCCAGGGTGCAATGCAAAAAAAAAAAGGGTGTCTCCTCGCCCGTAACTGTGGGCTTTTGTGAGGCTGGAGGTGCATCAGTGGCGCTGCTCTTATTTAGTGTGTGTGTGTGTGTGTGTGTGTGTGTTGTGTGTGTGTGTGTGTGTGTGTGTGTGCGTGTGCATGCGTGTGTGTTGGGTTTTTTTTCTATTCTGTTCCAGTGGAGGGAGGAACATTGTGGTGACCGGCTCCGGCTTCGACCTCATCCAGACTGCAGTTATGAAGGTCCAAGTCGGCAACCTGACAGCGATGGAGGTGCGTCTGACTTTTTTCTCTTCCTCTCTGTTGACCATCATCCTCCCTTTTTCAATTCTTTCTCTCTGTCTCTGTCTCTCTCTCTCTCTCTCTGTCTCTCTCTCTCTCTCTCTCTCTCTCTCTCTCTCTCTGTCATGCCGTCATGTAGTATGGCACCATATCACATCGTATCATATTGTGACATATCAGCGCGTTGCATAAGAAAACACAACCTTCCCTGCATTAGCTGCTTATCTTGCAAAGTCCACACGTGTGCGACCGCGATAAAGAGGCTGTAACCATAGCAACAATGACTGCACGACTCAAACGTCGGTGGTTCGGCCCAAAACCGTCTGCTTTTGTTTCTGGGTTTCTATGTCACGGAAATATTCATCACCTATATTGTTTTGTGTTGTATCGTATCGGGTTGTATGATGTCATAGCATTTGTTACCCACCAATCGAGATGCACCTGCAATATCTGATATTTATCGCCAGAACACTGCTGACTCCACTGATTAGCGCGCCCCCATGTAGCCGCTCCAGTCGCTAACCATCAGACCGTCAGACAGTAGGGCCTGCAGCCAGCCAGTGGGTCCGGCAGGATCGTCTCCTGCGGGGTGAAAAACTCTTAAGTGGCTGCTAACAGCCAACAGCTCTGCCCAACTTCCCCCGTCCCCAGTGTAGCAACCAGTGTTAAGCAGCAGCAATTTTATTCATTTATTTTCAAGAATTAAGGTTGCAGAAAATTACATGATTGTGTGCCGCTGCTGCTGCTGCTGCTGCTGCTGCTGCTACTGCTGCCACCGCCACTGCTGCTGGAGCTGCTGCTGCTCCGGGGACAGCTGAGATTGGAAAAGACCTCTGGCTGCTGCCAACCAGCAGCAGGCGTCAGACCTTTATCTCAAAGGCCTCGGCTGGTCAACTTCATAAGCTGCTCTTGGTCTAAGTCGATCTGCTGAACTGGACCTGGGAAATATCTAGAGTCATTATTGTGACTGGCATGCGGTGAAAACATGTTGATTACATTCTTTTTCAGGGGGAGGGGGACTCAGAGCAATTACGTTTGTGTTCCTTTTTTTTTTTTCCTTCCCCGACCCTTCATTCTCCGCTCCAGCTCCCTTTAGAGCTGGTTGCTCCTGTTTTTGCAAATTCAAACTGGGAGCCTCGTTGAGATATGAATGTCCTCTGGGTGCCACACACACACACACACACCACTAAATGGGAAATGTGGTTCTCACCCAGTAAACAGTGAACAGTTTCCCTATTCCCAGTCAGGAAAAAAAGAAAAGTGGATACATTTACTTTCACCAGAAACAACTTGTGGCCTCAAAGTTTTGTTTGCCGCCCCTTTCTGACTTTTACTGGAGTGTGTTCTAATGCACCCAGGGCGTGTTGAGGGAAGGGAGGCTGAGTTAATGCAGGACTTGAGTGTGGAAACAATCCTACTGACAGAAAAATCACATCGGCCCTGTTAATCAAAAGCAAACAAACAAAGCCCAAGAGGAGCGATGAGTCACTGCGAGCTGTTGATTTATTGAGGGAATGAAGGCCAGTTGGGATTTCAATATAAAAAAAAAATCGGATTTTTTTCCCCTTTAGTATATATTTTTTCAGGGTCCTTTAAAACACTCTCCCAATGAAAACATTCTTTACCACCTCTTGTCGTCTCCATTTCCATCCTCTCTGTCTTCTGGTAATTGTTTTGTTTTTGCCTCGTTTGTTTTTTGTTTTGTTGTCTTTTTTTTGGCTCACTATGGTGTCATGTTTTCCTCAGTACGCCCACAGGAAAAACGACACAGCCATCGAGTTTCAGTCCCCGACAGTGAACGACTCCCTCAACCAGCACGTGAGAACCTCCATCCACCTGGACAAATGGAGCAAGGAGCTGAAGCCCTTCGCCTACTACCCCGACCCCGTCTTCGACAACCTGACCAAGGACGTCTTCAACGAGGCCAGCATCATCATCGTCACCGTGAGTCCCAGCGGGCGGGCGGGCAGGCGGCTTTATCTCCTTCTCAACAGTCTTTTGACAACTCAACATAGTTTTTGAGTTCCTCTCGGTGTTGTGGCATAAATTAAGTCCCCACTGAACAATTGGAGTCTGGTTTGCCGGCATTTATTAGGTAGTGTCAAAGTCCAAATCTCACAGAACATTCAGTGGAATGGGAGCAATGACATGAGGGCAGTGTCTTCTGCCCTACAGGGTAGGTATGCGAGGTCAGGGCAACACACCAAGAACACAAACATGAACACATGAACACAAACACAAGAATGTGGGAAGAAGCCGACACACCCCAAAGATACATCAGACACTTTGGAGCCAGGAGATCAGAGACAGTATGAAACAGTGAGCCTGAACATGAGAGATGGATAAAATAAAATTTACATTATATTGGGTTGGGATTAGTCTGAAGTTGAAAAGTTGAAAAGAATTAGGGCCAGATCCACAAAGTGATAATCCGTGTAGACAGCGCCAAAAACGGTGAACAGCAAACGTGAAAATCGGCGGAAAATGCACGGAGGCGCAGGTAGCGGCAGGGCTGCGCCAGACTCATTTGAATGTATTTAAATGAGTCATTACGCGCAAAAGGACACCCCCTTCTATGCAAATATGCCTCATTCAAACAGAGGCAGATCCAGAAAGAGTTTGCATTCGTGTCCGTGCGCACTTTGACAGATGGAAACACCGCCAGCCAAAACCAGGCGCAGCTTCTGTTTGTCAAAGTGTTTCTTGCTTCTGAGTGAAACTTTCCTCTCTGAAAAGCCTGAAATATATATATGGCTCCCGAAATATTATATATAGATAGGCATAGACGACAGTATATATGCCAATATTTTAGATAGGCTATGAAAATACAAATGGTACTCAGGTGTTGGTGATTGTCTTGCTTATATAATGACTAACGCGTCTTGCGTCTTGACTTTCTTTCCATGATGGCAGCAGTCTTGGTAAGACGGAGGAGGCATCGTAATGCCAGGCGCGCACAGGAGCGCGTTTATCGCAGCAGAGTTTCGCTGTTTGACCTCCGAGAACGGGACATTTTAAAGAGATACAGGTTGCCGGAACACACAATTCTTGCCTTGCTGGAGACAAACTGCCACAAACTGTGCAAACTGCTCTCAGGTTGCCAGACCGCAACATTCGCACCTGTTTCAGGTGCCGCATTTGCGGGCGTGTTTTTTTCGCCTTCATATCATTAGCATAAAAAACCTTTGTGGATACCCGCACCTGTGGCATAGATTGCAGCCGCAATCTTGCCGCAAAACACGCCGCATTTTACCGCTGCGCGCCCTTCTTTGAGGATCTACCTCCTTTCAACTTCTCAAGATGCTGTTAACACTCGGCCAATTGCACCTCCCTCATAAATCAGGCGCTGCATTAGGATCATTTAACAGTCAGTCCGCACGCACCAAAGTGCGCTTGAAGTGTGTGAAAATATATAAAGCCACGGCGTCCGTCAGGGCCGCGGGGTTAAAGTGGAGCAGCCTGCAGCGTGTTCAAGAGGAGGAGAGGAAAAAGCTTGCACTTGCAGACGTTGTAATCTTAATCTTTTGCAATTACTCTCTGCATTGTAAGTTGCTGTTCAGAACTTATTCATCCAATGCAAAGGATGAGGGATCAGGTTGAGGCGGCGTCGTTCTGCTGCAGTTCTCTCCACCCGACTCGCTCTCAGCACGGCCGTTCTCCCTCCTCCCCCTTCCTTCCTTCCTTCCTTCCTCCTGCAGGGCCGCGGCTTCTCGAGGGCCATGACGGCCAGAGAGGCCCAGGCCTTCGTGGGCGATGTCCCCTGTCCCGTCAACACGCTGCAGGACGACAAGCTATTCCTGGACCCCCCCTCCACAACCCCGCAGGCCCGGTCCAGGCGGCACCGCAGGGACACTCGGTCCGAGCTGTTGGACCTAACGGTGAGATGAGTGTGTGTGTGTGTGTGTGTGTGTGTGTGTGCGCGTGCGTGCGTGCGTGCGTGCGTGTGTGTGTGTGTGTGTGTGTGTGTGTGTGCGGCGCGTGTGTGTGTGAGAGTGTCTCCTGATCCGTCTCAAATCAGGACAATGAATATAAAATATTCTGCTTTTTCTGCCCTTCAGGCATTTCTGGGGTTTTGGTTTTTTGGTTTGGCGCCCTCTCTGGCAGTTATGGAATTGTTTGACCTCCACAACAGGAAGTGATGAGAGTGGGAAGGCCTGAGGCTGCCAGAAAGTTGCTGGTCTGATGGGTTTTGGGCATTTTTTCACTTTTTTCCACTTTACCTTGTCACTATAGTAGCCCTCTCGTATTCCACCACTTGGCCTGATATGTGTAAGCTTTTTCTCTGTTACAGAATACACAGTATTAGTCCCTTAGCATTACAGTCTTGTCTGTTTCCCATTTGATGGCCAGAGAAACATCCTCATATATTCTTCTGTTAATGCAGTTAATCATGGCCACCTCTCCCAACTTCACCCCCCGACACCAAAAAATATAAAATAAATAAATGTTCCCCCAAATTCACCCACAACTGCCCTCTCCACTATTCCACCTTCCTGGTCAATATGTTACCTGTCAAAAACACAGGACAAACTATCAGGCATTACTGCTGGAGCGGCCGGGATAATTGGCCTTCCCACACTCATCCTAACAGAACTGAACACACACTCACACACACACACACACACACACACACTGCAATTCCAATCGAACAAGACCTCACACACACCCACTACACACTCCAGCTGCTGCTTCCCTCAGGACGCATGTGAAGCTGGACAAGGTTGCTAACGTTCAATACTTTACTCGTGAACATACACACACACACACACACACACACACACACACACGCACACACACTGCCGACAGAGCCACTAGTGGTGCCGTGAAATCCTTTCCTCGACCCCGGCCTTCCCATGCACATCTTGGGAACTCATTTTCATTTGAGTGGTCGAGCAGTTTTTATGGAGTTACGGACCCTTATAATGAGACCTGATTGCGGCTGAGTCACAACAGTGATTAATACTGCAACCTTTCCTCTCTGGCTGGAGTGGCACCATTAGGAGCGGGTGACGTCGGGCCGTCTGCGCCGTGTTTGCATAGCTGGAGCCACGCAGTGCGAGCAGTGGGATCGCCCAGCATCACTCATGCATTTATGCATGCATTCGCTTAATGTCTACCCGCCAACTTGCACGTGGCACCCACCTTGCGCTTTAAAAAAAAAATTGTCATAATATTAAGTTAAAAAAAAGGAATCTCGTACCTGCTGCAGCTCCAGCAGCACAGTGTGCAATTACGTCGGCGGTCCCTGCTCCTGTAACGCTGTTATCTCTGTAATCTCTGCCCTTGACACCTACCTGATATAAACGTCTCTCTGGAATGTCGAGAGAGCATTGCTGCTGATAACACAATTTCCGCTCCCTGTGTGTGTGTGTGTGTGTGTGTGTGTGTGTGTGTGTGTGTGCGTTCATCCACAGATCAAGTTTGGCAAAGGGGAGTGGGTGGTGGGCTCCGTGCAGTACGAGAAGAAAAACGATTTGTCTCTCTACATCATCATCCCCGCTGTCATCGTGCCCATGCTGCTCATCATCGGCGTCTCCATCTACTGCTACAGGTGAGTCGAAGCCGCCAGGAATTCAACTTCTTCTCGGTTGTTGCCGCAGATTGTGAAAGAGTGGACTAACTTTTAAAATTCAAATCACCATTTCCTCGATTAAATTTTCTGTCTTCTGTAAATGAAAATCCCCAATAATGTGTTTTTATTTTGGAGGGGCTGCGTGCAAACACAGGTACCTGGCTGTGTTTTTTAAGGAGCAGGATTAGCAGGATTTTGCTCACCATGTCGGCAGCTGTTAAAATAAAAATCCTTGAGTTAAGAATGTGTTTTTGTCAAGAAAGTCCAGGGTCTCAGCCACTCGAAATCTAAGACTCTCACTGAAAATTCAAATCCAACAGAAAAGTTTATTCATCTTATAACAGCTTCATCCAATATTTCTTACTCGCTGCCTGAGCTGTGACCTTCAGCAGAGGCATCACCGGTCCTGTGTCAGCGCTGCCTCGTTGTAAAAAAGAAGCTCATTTATTCACTGCTGGGTTCACCAGGTTTTTTTTATTGTGTTTTTTTTTTTTTTTTTTTTTTTTTCTCGATTTTTTATACATTTGCAGTGGTTTTGTGCCTCCATGAATCCTTTGCAGCAGAGTTCTTTGTGCAAAAGGAAATAAATAAACCATGCAGAGCCCGGAGGCTGGCCTGTGTGTTAACACTGGGCTAGGTGGTGATCCTTTTTTTATTTTTTATTTTTTTTCCGTTATCATAATGCATCATCAGATCAGTGCAGCTTCTCTGAAGCCCTGTTAGCATGGATCGCCAGACGGCCAGGTTCATAGTTTAAACGCCTACTGCTCTTGATAAATAAACATAACTCTCAACTCTGGAGTGTTAAAGTTAAGCGTTGGTGTCAAGCTTCGCTTCAGGGGAGTAGAAATTAAAAAAAAAATACATATGTATATATATATATGTATATATATATATATGTATATGTATATATATATATATGTATATATATATATATATATATATATATATATATATATATATATATATATATATACACATATATATATATATATATATATATATATATATATATATACATAGGCTGGACACAAAGGCAGGCAGACACATTTTCCCCCCTCATTCATTCATTTTGGTTTCAGAACCATCATAGCTCATCCTCCTTATTTAACATCCCCAGTTCAGTGCTGCACTTCTGTCAAAAAGGTAATTTATTTGCCACTTGATATTTCTGCGCTCATTTTCTAACAGAATATTTATTTGAAATGAAAAGGACCAAACTCACAGAGGAACAGCAAAACAGCGGCAGTCTGACTCAGGCACTAATAGGACGTGCTTCCTTTTCTTTTTTTTTCTTTTTCTTTTTTTTTTTCTTTTTTTGGAGAATCTCTGCGTGGCCAATTACAGCAAAAAAAAAAAAAAAGTTCTTTCGCAGCAATTAAGCCTAAATGGTCTCTCTCTCTCTCTCTCTCTCTCTCGCTCTCTCTCTCTCTCTCTCTCTCTCTCTCTCTCTCTCTCTCTCTCGTGACTCGTGTGTGCGGCACCTCCGTCTCCGTTGCCTTGCTTCAGGAGGAAAAGTCAACAGGCTGAGCGGGAGTACGAAAAGGTGAAACACCAGCTGGAGAACCTGGAGGAAAGCGTGCGGGACCGCTGCAAGAAGGAATTCACAGGTACCCGGAGAGAGCAGCTGCGTGAAAAAACGGGAAAAAAAACCCAACAAAAAAACCTCTGTCTTTATTGCCGGCAGCCGACGGAATGTGTCCCTGCTCCAGAGCAATAATGAACTAATGAAGTGAAGCTTCACAGCTCTGATTCCATTTTGCTTCTTTCGACGCATCGCGTCGAAGTGAGCGAAATAAATTCTCCGCTTAATGTTACGGCGTTATTGTGTTGTGGGGAGCAGTTTTGCAGTCCTGGGGAAAAAAACAAAAAAAACAATCTTCCACAGCTGAGGTGAGCTCCTAAGGACCCCCCAACCACCACCACACACTGCTACGTTATGATTGAGACAGATGAGGCGGCAACACAAATGACAAGGCCACCTAATAAAAAGGAACAAGCTACCACTGTCTGCTCTCAACCCCCACCCCCACACCCCCCCCCCTGCCCCGCAGACCTGATGATTGAGATGGAGGACCACACCAACGACCTCAACGAGGGCCGCATCCCCTTCCTGGACTACAAGACGTACACGGACCGCGTCTTCTTCCTGCCCTCCAAGGACGGCGCCAACGACATAATGATCACGGGCCGGCTGGACTTCCCGGCGTCACGGCGGGCCACCATCACACAGGCCCTCAACCAGTTCTCCAACCTGCTCAATTCCAAGACCTTCCTCATCAACGTAAGCACGGCCCGCGGTCCAGCACCCGCATCACTCGCACTCATCCTAATTGATGCTGAAATTTTTTGACTGGTGGGGCCTCAATGGGTTCTATAATTTGACAGAGGAGGGGCCAGAGCAGGAGCAGATTGATGGAATGTTTTAGTGACCCACCTCATTGAAGGGAAAAAATATTATGGGATATGTATTCCTATTGAAAATGAAGGAAAGAACAACAACCTATGTGTCTTTGAAGCCCCACAGCATTTAGCTCTTTATTGGAATGACTCTTAAGACACCAAAAATGATAAAATACAGCTATTGCTTACTAACTATTAATATCATTTCTTTAAGTTCGGTCGGATTAAAAAGCTTTACAGGCCACATATGGCCCCCAGTCCGTAGTTTGCCCATGCCTGGCCTAGCTAGCTAGTTAGCTAGCGGAGACGCCACAGATGGGGTTGGGAGTGTGGTGGGGTGAGGTGGGGTAGGTGGGTGCAGGGCTCAGATGTTTTCAGTTCTTCTGCCGGCTGTGCTTTCTAAAAGCAAGACTCCCCCCACCAGGACCCCCAACGCCCAGTTTCCACATTTTCGGTACCATTTTATTCGACCGCTTTCTCGCCGCTGCTTTCAGAAGAAGAAAAAAAAGACCTGTGTCTGATTCACTGCGTTGGTTGCGAACCCGTGGAAGGAAATAGGAAATTAGCCTCCGCCGAGCAGCAGGAGTCAACAGATTTTTTTTATTTATTTATTTTTTTGCAATAGTAAAATCCCCACACGAGGGCTTTTCTGGGGCGTTTCATCAGGGGCGGCCAGGCAGAATGTTATCGGCAGTGGGGAGGAAGAGCAGGAAGAGGAGGACGCAGCCTGATCGATTTGCAGCCGCTAAGCAGCATCGACACGCTGCTGCTCTCTGTGTCGGAGGATCTCCCGCCCCGCTAAGACCGCCAGAGAATCGGCACATTTCTGATTCTTATCTGATTGATTTCCACATCTAAAGGAGGCCTGATTCCTATCAGACAGTGCCTGATTTCGAGTATCCGCCCCGACCCCCCAACCCCTCCAAACCCTCCCCCTCAATCTTAGAGATCCATTCTGTGCAACCAGAAAGTGAATTTAAACCAGAACTGGGTCACTCCAAATTGCTGTGTGAATCCTGGTCTAAGTGAGATTGAATGGCAGCACAGTTTTGATGTGTATCTTTAAAAAAAGAAAAGAAAAGCTCCTTTGATTCCTCTTAAAAACACATTGTGTTGCTCTAGTTTCTCCGGTTTTCTCAACACAGTGTGGTCCAAGCTGCCTTGAATGAAGTGAATGAGCTCTGCTCGATCTGAAGGACTCACACATGTTTCAGTGGGTGAAAAGCTCAGCGGAGGGAGAGAGTTTGAAGATCTCTATTAAATCAAAGTTGTCGGCTTAGCAGCAGCAGCTTCCAAGGCTGCTGCTGCTGCTTCTGCTGCTGCTCGTGTGTGTGGGAGAGAGTCCTTGTCCACTAGATGGTGTCTTTTCTAAGCCACAGTGGTTTTTTTCTTCTCTTTTTTTTTGCACTCGGAATTTACCTTGAATTTACCTTGACTTTTCATTATTCAAATAAAGAAACAATGACTCATGCCAGCTTGTCTTCTTCTTGTGCCAGCTGTGCTAGTTCTAGGGAATTAGTGCAATAAAAGGCATGCAAGTTTCTAACTATAAAATTACAGTACAGAAATTAAAAATAGGAATAAAAAAACAACAATAAAATGTATACGTATGCATATGTATATATACAGTATTTGTGTGTGTGTATGTGTGTGTGTGTGTGTGTGTGTGTGTATATATATATATATATATATATATGTCTATATATATATATATATATATATATATATATATATACATATATATATATATATATATAGACATATATATATATATATATATATATATATATATATATATATAATATAATACTGTTGTGCAAGGGGGTAGTTTGTACACACTTAAAGAGAGAGAGAGAGATTCTTCTCGTGTCCTCCTGCAGTTCATCCGCACGCTGGAGCGCAGCAACGACTTCCACGCCAGGGTCAAGGTGTATTTCGCCTCGCTGCTGACGGTGGCGCTGCACGGCAAGATGGAGTACTACACCGACATCATGAGGACGCTGCTGCTAGAGTTGATGGAGGAGTACGTCCACAGCAAGAACCCCAAGCTCATGCTGCGCAGGTGAGAGACCGACTCCCTGCTCCTGCTGCTGCTTCCCTCCTGGCAGCGAACCCTGCGGACGTGCGAGGGGAACTGGGCTCGGCTTCAAGACGCCGCCGACTGTTTCATTGCGCCGCCATGTGTTCGGCCGAGTCGTGCGCCCGCTGCTGTCGGCCGTGCGCCGCTGCCACGGCGAGCAGACGGACGCTTGATGGGCTCCCGTCCTCTCCCGTCTGTTCCTCCCACTGTTTCATCCTCCTTTTCCTGGCTCGCTGTGCTCTACTGGTTCTCCTTTCTCTAATTCATCATCTTTTTTTTCTTTTTTTTGTGTGTGTGTGTTTTTTTTTTATCATCATGTCCTCATCACAGAGCTGTTTGTTTGCAGTTATAGGCGTCAAACAACTTGTTGCTGCATAGTGTTTTTTTATGTTCCATAATGCAAATCAGGACGCTTAATTGTCATTCGCCAAGGTGCGTCGGCTCAGTTTTTATATTATTTTTTTTGCATCAGGATGATTTAGCAATGAGCATCTCCATTCAATTCCAATGATGTACAAGCATTCTGGAAGGTTTTATTGTCTGAGAGTCCCCTCAAACTGAAGCTAAGTTTTCAGTTATTTGCGAGAAAAAGAAAGAAACTGATGCAGAAAGAAATGAGAAATGAGTTTGTTCCCAGCCGACTTTTTCTCCCTTTCTCAAAAAAATGTGGAGAATCCAACAGAAGCATCAGTCGCACCAGGAAGTTGCAGCCCAGCGGGTTTGTTTTCCAGCTGGGCTTTAAACACGGGGCTTAAACATGCTGTTTACTGGAGACCTGGGCTGCTCTGTGGAAAAAAAAAAAGATAACTTCAAATAACTTTTATTTCCAGCTGTCCATTAGCGCCGTTGTTTCCATCCAGGATAAAGATCACGTCAACGTCAGCCCCTCCCCCGCCGGCTCCATGGCAGCTCGTCGACGAGCGGCGTGACCGTGACTGGCTAATTTTTTTTGCGAGCGCACGTCTTAATTATCCCTCGGAGGAGATGCCGCTAGCGCTGATTAGGCCGGAATGCCATGGCAGCCCCTCCCCGCACATGCAACATATCTAATTAGCCGTGGTAGCTGCTAACAATGAGTGCCCACCCGCCAGTGAATATTTGACACTGGGATGGGTGATCTGTCACTGGGGGCTGGAGAAAAAAAAATTCTCAAACTGTCGACAAGGAGGGTCCGGGGGGGGGGGGCGTTGTGGGGGGAGCAAAAAAAAAACACTATCGTTGATCTTGAGATGTTAATATCAGATGAGTATATTACCAAATAGTGTTTTTATAGTGTGTCACTGCGAAGAGAGTGAAAGGTCTCATTGTGTCATTGTCTGATTTTTATGCTTCCTCGGTACAGACACATCCGGTACATTTTAGCCCTCTGTTTACAGCATCCTGCAAAAAAAAACAAAAAAAACGCTGCGGAAGTGGAAGAAGGAAACTCGGTCTGAACTGACATTAGCTGGCTGGTGCCGTTTACTCCAAGCTGTCGTTGCCATCCGTGATGTCACAAAGGGCAGATGATGTCCAAAAGTACCGCGAGGGGGGGAAAGAAGCGAAGGACCGAATTCCCTCATTCCTGTGTGTGTGTGTGTGCAGTTCAGCGACGGACCATCGCTGCTGGCGAAAAATAGGATTATGTTTCAGGGATTAATTTGAGAATCACGACTAAAGTAGAAGCATACTTGCTAATTAACTGTCAATGAACTTGTTAATTAAATGTCATTTCTTGCCACAAATTGTCCATGAATATATATATATGTATATGTATATGTATATAAATATATATACAGTACATATATACATATATATATATATATATAATTTATTTTAATGGTCAATAAAAATGTTAATTACCAGACAACTTTTTCCGCTAATGCCAGAAGAAGTTGCACAACGCTTGTCCCCGCTAAGCCGCTGCTCTGCTGTGTTGTGCGGCAGGTCAGAGACGGTGGTGGAGAGGATGCTGTGTAACTGGATGTCCATCTGCCTCTACCAGTTTCTGAAGGTAACACTCGGCTCAGACGCACACTCACGGCAGTGAAGTGATGGCGCTTTGCGCCGGAGGCGTCACTGCAGCTGCTGCTACTCTTTCCTCACTTCTAATTGGTTATTAAATTGGAGTGTGACTTGCCATTTATTCCTGCTGAGCTCAAGCCAACAACCAAAAAAAAAAAAAAAAGTGGAAAGGATTTGAAAAAAGAATTGAAGACGTGCCGCAGCATTTAAAGCGGCGCATCATAAATTCCTTAATTTCTTTCATTAGCACTGGCTATTGATGATATGCATTTGTCTGTCATCTGGGGGTGCTAATCACAACAATTACTTCCTCAACAACGTCTGAGACAACGTGCAAACAACTTTGTGGCTTTGTGTGTGTGTGTGTGTGTGTGTGTGTCTGTGCGCGCGCGCGCGTTCCTGTACTAGGACTCTGCTGGCGAACCCTTGTACAAACTGTTCCGAGCCATCAAGCACCAGATAGAGAAAGGGCCTGTGGATGCCAGAGTGAAGAAAGCCAAATACACTCTAAATGACACGGGACTGCTGGGTGACGACGTGGAGTACTCTGTGCTGGTGAGATTGGCACACACACACACACACACACACACACACACACACTTACGGAAACACTCATTCGGCAACTACATACGGTGCACTGAGACGACTTGGTTTTTTTGTGTCTGCTGAACAATACAAATATGCACACAAACGCACATACACACACTCACACTTGCGTGTGCGCTGCAGTTGCCATGGAAACCACCCAGAACCCCACAGACGAATGCCCGCTTTTTGTGTGACATCCATTTTCAGTGTCACTGTTCCCAGCTCCAGAACAACACGGGTGACACGTTCCAATATAGGGGAGCAAGAGAGCGAGAGAGAGAGAGAGAGAGAGAGAGAGAGAGAGAGAGAGAGAGAGAGAGAGGGGGGGGGGGGTAGCGGGAACAACAAAAAAACTACACGACCCAGACTGAGCCTCGAGTTACGAGCCCTGGGCCGCCAAAGCCCCTCCTCGACCTTTCCAACGTGTCCCTGCTGCTCTGCTGTCGCCCAGGCCGCCCTGTTAGGAGTCGTTGAGGCCTGAAAAAAGACAAAACTGTCCTGCTTTGGGTGTCGCGTTTTAGTCATGGCGGCTAATGGCGGCTAATGGCGGCTAACGGACGGCTGCATTCTCTTAAAGGTCTGAATGTATAATAATAACATGAAAGACGAATAAGGAGCCATGGGTAATGACGTTGTCGCGGACAATTATCAAATTAGCTCCAATTACACGTCCCCCGCCATGATGGATCGCCGGCTGTGATTGGATTACAAAAGAGAGGGGTTGTGGGGAGGGGGCGGGGGGTTGTAACTGGATTTCACAGACGGACACGCTGGTGTTTCCTCCCGGCTCTGATTCACAGCGGGATTTTTCCCTTCACCTGGAAATGCAGACTGGCTGGTGAGAATTGTTTCTGTGATTGGATTGCACACACACACACACACACACACACACACACACACACACACACACACACACACACACACACACACACACACACACGCACCCCAAGCCCATCACCTCTTGGCTGGATGTGTCCGGCGGTCGGAGGGTTTATTTCTGTCAGAGTGACAGCTAAGAGGCGAGGTGGGTCACAGGCTGCTCCTGCTGGGCCGCACTTGGTCATTAGCCGGCCAAGGTGACAGGTCCTCTCAGGTGTCGCCGCAGACAGAGTGTGTGTGTGTGTCTGTGTGTGTAGGAAGCCGGGTTGTCATGACAACATCATCCTGACAGCATGTGTGGGTCTGCGTTAGTGGGTGGCTGGCTGGGTGCTGCGACCATGTGAGGATATTTCTGCATATTCTCTCATTTGACTGAGTGGGGATGTACACATACACACACACACACAAATACAATTTCACACACTGTTATATGAGCCTAATGTAATGATTTTTACGTGTGTGTGTGTGTGTGTGTGTGTGTGTGTGTGTGTGTGTGTGTGTGTGTGTGTGTGTCTCCTCCCAGACCCTGCAGGTGCTGGTGCAGGATGAGGGTCCAGACGTGACGACAGTGAAGGTGCTAAACTGTGACACCATCTCGCAGGTGAAGGAGAAGATCATCGAGCAGGTGTACAGGAACCTGCCCTACTCCCAGAGGCCCAAGGTGGACAGCGTCACTCTGGGTGAGCCAGGATGGGACTGAGAGGGCGAGGGTTCAAGGCCGGGTCACACCACTCCACCGACTGGAGCTGTGGGCTCCAGAGCAGATCTGGAGAAGAAATTTCACCGCGTTAAGGGAGTGTAACCTTTAACTCCCAGATTGATTCTGAAACTTTGGAAGTCCGCTTCGTATATTCAAATGAATTAAATTAAACAAAATAGAATGAGGGCATTTTTTTTTTTTTTTGCACTGGATTTTTCTTTTGTGTTTTAGAGATTTAGGTTTGTGATTTTGAGATCTCTTCCCCTCCGCGCCTGTTTGTGGACTAAATAAAGCGTCTTGCATTATTCAGAGTCAGCAACAGAAGAAGAAGACAAGGGGAAAGACTTGCCGCTGCAGTCACATACCTCAGGGAGCAACTTGAAAGACTGAAGCTCGATATAGACTCTCTTTTTTTTTTTACTTTTTTTTCTTTTACATCAAAGCCTCTTTTAATTCCCGCGACATGCTGTAGACGCCACTCCTTAATGCATTTTGGATAAGGAGACATCCGTCTCCTCTCTGGTGAATCGTGCTGATAGGCCCCGCCCATTCTGATCTACTTGTATTCTAAATGAATAATGTGTTGCTGATGGTGCAGTGTGCAGGCAGCACAAGTGCCAGACGTGTGTGAAACATTGGCTTTTAATTGCTCAGTTTGAAATTTTTAAATGGCTCGTTGTCAAAATAAGTGCGCTACTAATCGGAATCGGTATTGAGCAGAAACAAAAACAGTCAAATCTTGACGTGATATGATTCTCCTTCATGGAAGTTAACCTGAACATTGCTCCACACAGAGTGGCGGCCCGGCTCCACGGGGCAGATTTTGTCAGATCTGGACCTGACTTCCCAGAAAGAGGGCAGGTGGAAACGCATCAACACGCTGGCGCACTACAATGTGAGTATTAACAACAACAACAGGAAAAAAAAAACAGGAAATAGCTGCAGACATGAGCTGGCAGAGGGATTAAATGGCTCCCATGTGGGCGGCAGAATGTGAATGGGTTGGCCTGCTTTGTTTTATTTTTTATTCATTTTTTATGTCTGCAATTGGATACACAGACCAGCAAACCTTATTAGGTTTTCCTCATATAAACTTCTGAAGGCTTTTATTTTTACCAGATGACTGCTAAATGTTTGATTTCACTGCCGTCTGTCACTAATCAAGTCAACTTGCCAGTTGTCTACAGTCCTAATTTTCAAATGTATAACATTAGAAGTTTTGGAGCACATTGTTGCACTGTGTACACTTTACTGCTTTGCACGACACAGCTGCCAGTCCACTGTTATTAGTTATTTAGTGTGTGTTTTTCATGCACTCAATAAGTTGCTTAATTAGCATCCTGTTGTAGTCAATGAAGCTGCCAAGTCTCTGATGTGATGTTATGGAATGAAGATATTAGGTTGGTTTGTTTCAGTTTTTCCAGAATAGAAGCTCCACCACCCATTTCAAGTCTCCCCTGTTAGAAGAAGCTAATCTAAGCTAAGCTATTTGGCTAACGTGCCTCAGTAAAACCGTAGACGACACTATGGCAGACAAGTGTCATCCGTTATTCATTCTTATTATAATTCAAACTCATTTTTCCATGTAATAATGCAAAGACTGATATTGCTTTAATGCTTTGTACAATATCCTGACTACATGTATCTTCAGGACCAGAAATGATACCAGATCCCCACATGTCTCTGTTCCATACCTAACCAACATCACCCCCCCCCCCCCCCCACACACACACACACACACACACACACTCACAGTTGGCGCCTGATGGTTTGCAGCAAAAGTTCAATGTTTCTCTTAAGTGTCTTACTCTTGTGACTGCGGGCAAGATCATTTGGAGTATTTATTAAAAACGAATGCATACAGAGTTAATTAAACACCAAGGGAAACAGAACATCTCTGGTGATTTCTATTCACTGCTGTGATTTTTTTGTGTTTTTTTTCTCATTTTTGTAATTAGCTTAGCAATATGGAAACAGTTTATTTCCTCCTGGCCAGGCAGCACAGGTCGCTGGCCGGCTCCTGGTTTGCGCTCGTCCTCTCTAAATGGTGACAGAGGGCCACTAAATCTTCTTGGCACTCTATTGATCCGTGGAAAATGAAGGTCACTCACAAATATCCTCCAGTTTGCCCTGCGTTTTTGCCCACTTAAATCCCGCCTGCAGTTGCTCCTTTCATGCTTTTATGTGCCTGTGTCTCGCTGTGGCTCTTCCAGGACAGGCTTTGTACAGTGCTAATCACTGTACTCACGTGGTCATGGCGGGGGAGGCGGGCGGGGGGTTGTTACCGTCAAAGAAAATTGCCTTTAAATTGTTCGTACAAAACCAAGTGTTGCTCTTGCTCTCGCCGCTGACTGAATTTCAAGGTTTGTGACGTCTCGCCTGCTGCGTTTCAGGTGCGCGATAACGCCACGTTGGTCTTGTCCAGAGTTCTTCACTCTCAGCAGAACTATGACCAGAACCACGAAAACCATGAAGAGCGTGAGTATTCCTGCAACAACAAAAAAACAAGCATGGCTCAGGTGCATGTTTGAGAATACAATCCAGTCCTTTGTCTTTCCACAGGGGGGCTTCAGTCCCCGACATCCCCGCTCTAATTGAACATGCTAATTCATGCTGTTTTATGTATTATTGAACACTTTTTCTCAAATGAAATTCACTTTTATTCCCTTTTTATTACGTGCGTGTACGAATAGTGGATTGTTTGTTAGCTTTTCATCTCCTCATTTCCAGAGTTGACCTCCTTTCCCTTTTTCATCTTCATTTTCATTATGTTCTGCGAAAGAGTGCATGAATGAACGGTGTGTCTGTGTGTGTATGGGGGGATGGGGGGTTGGGGTTGGTGAGGGGTAAAGTTGCGAGGGAAAAGTTTATTTAACGTGATTATTTCTCACCCACACGGTGGCGCAGTGGTTAGCGCTGCCGCCTCACAGCAAGAAGGTCGTGGGTTCGATTCCGGGGCCCGGGCCTGTGACCTTTCTGTGTGGAGTTTGCATGTTCTCCCCGTGTCTGCGTGGGTTCTCTCCAGGTTCTCCGGCTTCCTCCCACACTCCAAAAACATGCGTGTGAGGTCAATTGAATATTCTAAATTGTCCGTAGGTGTGCATGTGAGTGTGAATGGTTGTTTGTCTCTATGTGGCCCTGCGATGAACTGGCGACTTGTCCAGGGTGTACCCTGCCTTCGCCCTAAGACAGCTGGGCTAGGCTCCAGCAGACCCCCGTGACCCTGAATTGGAATAAGCGGGTATAGAAGATGAATGAATGAATGAATGAATGTATTTCTCACCCGGCAGGAAAAGCTCTGCTGGATGACGACAGGGTGTTTCACTTGGTGAGGCCGATGGATGAGCTGGATGAGATCAAGTCGAAACGAGGAAGCATAAAGGACAAGTCCATGACCAAAGCCATCACAGAGATCTATCTAACGCGGCTACTCTCTGTCAAGGTAAAAAAAAAAATCATAAAAAATAAAAGACAAAGAATTAATTATTTAGCGACTGTCAATTTTTAAGAACAATTCTCCAATTCAGTAGCTCAAAAAAGCAATTTTTGCTTTCCAGGGAATTTTTCATTTATTATTTTTTTAAGGAAAATAGCTTTTAGGTTTTGGACCCAGAAACAAACAAAAAAAATGGTCTCCCGACTTTCCCACTCACTGTCGGAAAGGCTCACTGCTGAAGCTCACATAACAGGCAGTTGTCTTTAGTCTGGGGGCTGTGGGACTGCTGGCCCGGCCGTCTCTCACGCCGTCTGTTGAACCCCTCCAGGGAACGCTGCAGCAGTTTGTGGACGACTTCTTCCGTAGCGTGCTGTGCTTGGGGGCAGTGGTGCCACCGGCAGTCAAGTATTTCTTTGACTTTCTGGATGAGCAGGCGCTAAAGCACAACAACGTGGACGAGGAGACCATCCACATCTGGAAGACAAACAGGTGAGTCGTCAGCAAGCAGTGATGGAGCTTCTGCGGCACTCAGGGGCAGAAGAAGAAGGTGCAGAAGATGGCGGCTGGTGCCTGGCTTGGAGACGGTGGCACTGAGGAAGAGACAGAGGGAAGAACTGTATTGGAGATGAAGCCAGACTGAGGAGGAGGAGGAACAGTGAATATCTGGGCAGAAAGATGCTGAGGGTTGGAGGAGGTGGAGGGGGAGGAAGGGAAGGGGGAGGAAGAGGAGGAGGAACAGTGAATATCTGGGTAGAAGGATGCTGAGGGTTGGAGGAGGTGGAGAAGGTGGAGAAGGAGATGGATGAGGGGGAGGAAGAGGAGGAGGAACAGTGAATATCTGGGTAGAAGGATGCTGAAGGTTGGAGGAGGTGGAGGAGGAGATGGATGAGGGGGAGGAAGAGGAGGAGGAACAGTGAATATCTGGGTAGAAGGATGCTGAGGGTTGGAGGAGGTGGAGGAAGAGCAAAGAGAGTTATGGATTTGGTGAAAGAGGATGTAAAGTGTGAGCGAAGAGGAGGATTAGAGGGTCAAATGGAAGCGGCTGATTGGCCGTGGGGACCCCTGAAGGGAACCGCCCAAAGGAGGAGAAGACTGAAATCAGTGTTTTCATCAGAAAACTGCAGCTTATACAATTTATTCTGAAGGAAGTTGTCCTCTGCACAGTCTAATTGTATAGTTACTGTTAAGAATAAATAGTCCGATACAGAATGTAACACAAACACACTGTAACACGCACACACACACACACACACACACACACTAGCCGCCCTGAGCAAATCAAATCCTGCGATACTGTAACCCTGCAAGAGATAAAATTATTTATCAAGACAATAAAAGCAGGGTTGGGGGAATACAGAATACAAACGCACAATTTCAGCTCACTTAGATTGCATTGGCAGTCCCCCTGCCCCCATGTGACATTTAAGTGCATAAATTAGTGTCACGTCGGCTGAGGCTCAGGCACGCGAGGCGACGCGGCGCACGTCGATGCCGCTGATTGACGTGTGGCGGGCGAACAAGGGCTCCGGCGGAGAGAGAGGACAGAGAGAGATGAGCGATTTAATTACCTGCCGCATCCACCCCGAAATCAGCTGAGGGACGTGTATTAAATATGAATGTGTGTATGAGGCACAACAAACAAACAAACATGGTAATTACATCCCAGGCTAATTTAATAGCGCTAGCGTGTTACGGCAACATTGCTATTTTTTTTGCCTGCACTGTTGTGTTCCCGCGAGATGTTGCCAATCCTGGTGCAAGTTCCTCATGCGACTGGTGCCGTCGGGGGGTCTCACCTCGCTGAGCAGGCTGGGAGGGGATGGGGGTGGGAGGGGTGGAGCCGGGGGAGTCTTGTGGGGGCGGGGCCAGGAGGGGAGGGGCGGGGCTGTTTATTCTGGGAGCAATGCTGTTTTTTTTTTGTTTAGTTTTGTTTTTTTTATCCCCTCTTTTGAATTCCCAGTCTGATGGAGGTGGGGATGCTGCTTATGAACTGACAAATTATACAGTGGTTGCTTCAGGTGCTTCTCGGAAGGTCAAAATCTTTGCATTTTTTCATAACAATTAAGAAATTGCATTTTTTTAGTTTAGTTTTTTTTTTTTGTTAGATTCGGCGAGCGTCATTAGCTGTTACCTGTTCGTGTCCTTTCTTCCAAAGCAAAGGAAACTTTTGCAAGGTTATTCCTCTCTTCATTTTTTTTTTTTTATTTCGATTTATTTATTTATTTTGTCTCCCCGTACCTGAGACAACGGCGATGCGAGAGCTTGGCTCTCGATGGTTCCAAAGTGTCGCGCCAATTGAAAGCCTTCTGAATAAATCCTCAACAAAGGCTCCTGGTCGGCCTCGATCTCGTTAATCCTGCTCGGTTCTGTTGTTGTTGCACCTCAGGCGACTCATCTCGCCTGCGGAACCCCGCCCCAGACTCACAGATTCGGTGAATTTCTATTTAAACTTGCATCAGCGCAGCAATTAGAAAATCTATTTTCTCCTCCCTCCCCTCGCTCCCCCGCAGCCTCCCGCTGAGGTTCTGGGTGAACATCCTGAAGAACCCTCACTTCATCTTTGACGTGCATGTGACGGAGGTGGTGGACGCCTCGCTGTCCGTCATTGCCCAGACCTTCATGGACGCCTGCACCAAGAGCGAGCACAAGCTGAGCCGGGTGAGTGGGAGGAAGTGGGAGGACGAGGACGAGGAGGAGGAGGAGGAGGAAGAGGGGGTGGGGTGGGTTAGAGGGGCAAAGCCGATTAGCACAAAGTGGATCTCCAGGGGTAACCGATGGTGGAGCCAAGGAAGAGAAAGTCAACGGTCAATCGATCTGAAGTGTCATTGTCATTGTGCCCCAACCCCCCCCCACACTCTGTCTGCAGGACTCTCCAAGTAACAAACTACTCTATGCAAAGGAGATCTCCACCTACAAGAAGATGGTGGACGAGTGAGTCTCACAGGCACTTTGGCCTCGGAAACGATGATTTCATAGCCTGACACTGAATGAATGCCACCTCTCCTTGTGCACGTGCAGTTACTACAAGGGCATCAGGCAGATGGTGCCTGTCAGCGACCAGGACATGAACACTCATCTGGCCGAGGTGTCGAGGGTAAGGAAACGACAGTAACAACAACAACAAAAAAAGAAAAATGTATTTATTTATTTATTTTCTGAAAGCACCGACAAAAATCCTTCCGTTTGTCAAACCTGTGATTACTGCGACAGTGCCGAGAATGTGAGAGGCCTGGCACCACAGTAAGTAGTGTGTGTAGACGGCACCAGCTGGTTGAACAGGAAAGTATTTTAATTCTAGGCTTACGTCGAAGTCTAAGTTATAATATACACTCACCTGCCGGCCGTGTGTGTGTGTGTGTGTGTGTGTGTGTGTGTGTGTGTGTGTGTGTGTGTGTGTGTGAGAGAGAGATCGCACAATGATTTATTTTTTTTTTCGAAAATGCAAATTTGACAAGGCTTCCTAACAATTCATGAACATTAAATAATATAGAAAGAACATTTAAGAAAGAAATATTAAGGAAGCAAATTGATGAAGACACAGATTGGAAGTTTTGTGCCCTCAGAGATTCTCTTCTACACGTCCTGGTAGAAAGCAGTGGTTGTTTGAGGTCCTGTCGCCTCCCTGATGATCTCCAACCAGTCTGACCTCTGACCCCTGATATCAAGAAGGCATTTCCCTCCAATGGGTGTTTTCTCTTGTTGGGACCGTCCTCCTTGAACCCTGGAGACGGTTGTGATGTGGTGAAAACCAAGTAGATAAGCAGCAGCAGCAGTTTGTGAAACACTCGTATAAGTCATATAGACTTATTTAAGCCATGTAATTGGCATCTGTTTCTGTGCAAGTTTGTGCATGGAAGAATGCCTTCAATTTGAAAAAAGAATGTGAACACACACATAAACTCTCACGCTGCGTCGACATGAACAAGACTGATGGAAGAAGATGGATATTAGCTTTTTGACACAAAAGGTGGAATTGAATTCGGAGACGGAGGAGAAATAACGAAGTACCCGAGGCGTGCGAGGATTCTGCGCCTTTTGAAAAATAGAATTAGACAGTATATCAGATCCGTGCACGGCCTTGAGACTGGAGACTCTTCTGAGTAAGTCATCTGGTGGCCGACCGGAGAATTAGCTCCACCATCTGTTCTTCCCCGCAAACAAACTGCTGAAACTCCTTGATTAACACGGGTGGATGAAAAAGAACAATTGTGTGTCTGTTTATTTTCTTTTTAATTTCATGCGTTCAGTTAAAATCCATGATAAACTGTGCCACCTTTTCCTTTTTCACAGTGAAACTACCTGCAACACTGATCTGTTTTCGGGGGGTCTGATTTTCTGTAACTGCTTCAAACACTGAAATATAATGTACAAAGTCGCCCTCCCCAGGGGAACAAAAACTCTGATGGGAAATCTATTGCGTAAAGACCCAAACAGGAAGTCCTGCTCACAGCCTAATTGGACTTTCTTCTTTTCTTTTCTTTCTTTTTTTTTGCCTGTGTTCCGATCGCAATTGCTAATTTGTCTCCTCGTCTTGTCTTTGTTGTGTCCTTCAGTCACACACAGACAAGCTGAACACGCAACCGGCCCTCTATCTGCTCTACCAGTACGCCAGCAAATACTATGATGGGGTAAGAGGCCTCCGCTATCTCACCCACAGGAGGATATTCCACTGAACGCACTACTGCCCACTACATTATTGCTTCCCACCACCCACCCCACTCACCCCACTCACCTCTCTCCCTCCCTCTCCTCACTTTTGATATGCCAGAAGAGTGATTGTATGAAATTTTAATTGAAAGCATTTCTCTGGGATGTGAATTGGAAAATTGCTCTGGGAATTGATTTTTTTTCAAGCGTCCATTGTGCGTCGCCGCCGCCACTTGAGGTGTTGGATAAAAAATAAAAGGTTGGGACAGACAGAGAGAGAGCGCGAGAGAGAGAGAGAGGATAAACAAAAGCTAATGAACAAGATGGATAAACAAATGGGGCTGTCAGTCTCCCCTAAGTGGCGCTCGCAAACAATAACAGCTCTTGTGACGCCACCGCCGATGTCAAATGACACCATCCTCTGCTCCCCCCTCCCCACACGGTCTTCTTCCTCCTCACCCGCCTGTTGTCCTCTTGTCTCACCTCCTCCTCCTCCTTCTCCTCCTCCTCTTCCTCCTCCTCCCTCCCTTCTAGATCATCGCCTCCCTGGACGAGGACCCGGCCGCCCAGAGTAAACAGCTGGCCGTGCGGCTCCAGCACATCGTGGCCACCATGGAGAACAAAGTGACTGATCTCTAGCCCAGCTGAGACGAGTGGGACGGGGTGGGGGTGTGTGGGGGGTGAGGTGGAGAAGAGGGGGTGGGGGGGTGGGGGGGGGGGTCAGGATGCTGCCAGCGACCTGCAGGGGTCTTATTTCTGCCGTCTCCCCCCCACCCCACCAGTGAGCGAAACATGCAAAGTAGAAGGGGTGGGAGTGGACTAAAGTGTAGCATCCATGTTGCCTGACCGGACGGTGGTGGTGGTGGTTGGGCGTGGGGGAAGGAAGGGGGGATCCACGGCAGTTGCTCAGAGTTTCTGTGGAGCCTCAGCGACAGAAACGGGGCAGCGGAGGTGAGACAATGGTGGCTTCCACTGTCGCAGGTTCGCCTTAAAGCTCACTTGCCAAACCCTGAAGGTCTGCTGCTGCTGCTGCTATCACTCATGCTTCACTGAATATTACTCCCCCACAATGCAGTGCGGCAGACCTCTCTCTATCTCTCTCTCTCTGTCTCCCTCTCCTTCTCTCTTCCTCTCTCTCTCGCTGTGACTTAAGCCCCTGTGTGGCGCACTGCTGGCACAGGAGATAATCAGATGTTCAATTTCTTTCTGTCCAGAGAAAATAGAGAGCGCGCGCAAGAGCGAGTGAGGGAAAAAAGGTTTTAAGAATTGTATTATATTTTTTTTAATCGTGCAGTCTTTATGCGGCAAAGCTTTATAAGGTTTAAAAAAATTATCTTTTTAAATGGATCACCTTGTGGTTCGGAGGTGGGGTGGGGCAGGTGTGTGTTTTTATTCACTCGTGTGTGTGTGTGTGTGTGTGTGTGTGCGCGTGCAGCGATTTTGTGCGCTAGGTACAATGTGTGAGCGTAGATGGTTGTGAGCTGGCACACACAGGAATGCCTGGTGTCGGGAATGAGGAAGTCGAGAGGGATGCCTTCTTCTTCTTCTTCTTCTTCTTCTTCTTCTTCTTCTTCTTCTTCGTCTTTTTCTTTCTTCTTCTTCTTCTTCTTCTTTTTCTTCTTCTTCTTCTTCTTCTTCTTCTTCTGTGGTTTTAAAACCCCCTTCGCTCCCTACAACCAGTGACACGCTGAGAGCTGACAAAGAGACCAAAGGGTCCTCACATGGACGCTGTGGTCAAGTCCGGCCAAAGGTCCAGGCTCACAGTCCAGACAGGCCGGACAGGAGCAGCTCCGGGAGCCACTGGCCGCTGGATCCATGGCAGCACATCCCTTTATGACACAGTGCCATGATTACATTCTACTCAAAAGCTAAAGCACAGGAGGACATTTCTCACATCTTTTAAAGTGAACTTGTCTGTTTCGAAAATGTTTTTTTTTCTTTTTTCTTTTCTTTCCTTTTGTGTGTGTGTGTGTGTATTTTAATTAGCTACGGTAGCCATTCCACTCGATTTTTGCAATAATGTCAGCGATACAATCGTCATGCGCTTATTCGATGCATTCGCATAGAGTAGCAATTCAGCAATATGTTTGAAATTTCACAAATTTATCTCAGCGTTGTGAACTGTCTGTTGATCCCCCCTCCCCCACACACACACCTATTTTATTTTTCCTTTTTGGTGACCCAAATAATCACGCAAACCTATAAAAGGGCCTTTTGCTGAGGTGAATCACCTGTCAGCTGGTACTTTAAATGGTGTGTTTTATGACTTTTGTTGTTGTTGTTGTTAAGAACAAAAATTGCAGCGGTCTCGGCCTTTATACAGTGCGGCTGAGGATCAATCATGTACATAATTGCTGTCGTGAGTGAAATACAAATGCATCAGTGACAGGACTGTGGTGTGGGACAGGGTTTATGGGAGACGGGGGAGGGTTTCTGTTTTTAATTTGTATTTATTTCTTAAGATATTTCTCAGGCCATCACACTCCACCACTTCACACACTCCCCACAAAAATTGCCTGTTTGGTTTGAACGTCGTTGTTTTTTTAGGCTCTTGACAGATAACTTCATTGCGCGCCCTGCATCTGTTGTCTGGATGCGTGTCACTGATAGAGCACGGCGAGCTCCAGAGACCCCAGAATGTTAACGATTCCTGCCTTGGCGTGAGACAAAAAGGGTTTTTTTTTTTTTGCACAAACCTCAAGCCCTGCCCGCCCGCCGTCCCATCGTGGCACCTTGGTACCCCGAGCGGCCAGCAGCACCAAAGTGCAGCTGGCCGCACTGGCGCTCCCGTCTAATGGACTCAGCAGGGGGTGGGGGGAGGGCTTTCGATCTTAATTGCATGTCGACTGCAGACTCCATCCTCAGTCACCTCTATGTTGTTTACTGCTGACTCCTCTCACACTTACTGACAAGAGTCGATGCAAGGAGCTTCTTCTTTCAGAGCCTTTCTTTAACCAGAAATGTGCCTTATTGAATAGATGACACACACATACACACAAAATGCGCGCTATATATATATATATATATATATATATATATATATATATATATATATATATATATATATATATATATATATATATATATATATATATATATATATATATATATATATATATATATATATATATATATATATATATATATATATATATATATATATATATATATATATATATATACATATGTATATATACATATGTATATATACATATTGTTTCTAAATTATTCTATCGGTAACCTTGGTGATAATAATGACAATAGTACTCTAGACACAGCAATGTATTTGGACTTGTGATTATTCTGTGTGCTGTCTAAAAATGCTATAGATGCCCTGCTGCAGCCAACCTGCGTGCCAATAGGCTGAAGACATTTCAGTATCATTTCCTTTGATGGTTGCAGTCATGACGTGTGCGTTTCCTTTCTGGGTGTCCGTGGCGTGTGCTTAGTAGGACTACGGTGGCTCACGCAGGCCAGAGTTGATACATGTAAAACAACGGCCAATGTGATCTGAGGTCCTAAGAAAATTAGTCCAAAATCAAAATGTTATCCTGTGTAGATTGAATATAGCTCAAAATTGTTCCACTGGTGTGATATTATGTTTTTTTGTTTGTTTTCGTTTTTTGCCCTGTGTTTCTAAGCTGTTCCACATTGTGTACGATTAATGACTATCTATACTCGACAAATGACTTTTCTTACTGCTGTGCAGTTATTTTTATTTTGTTTTTTTTTCCTATATCATATAAATCTTTGTAAAACATGTTGAAATACTGTATTCTAATTGTATAATCCTATGCATTGAGTCCTAGGACGGAAAAAAAAACAAAGGAGAAAAAAAAATGTTTGTGCAGTTGTCGAGACTTTTCCCCGATCTCTATTTTGAAACTTGTGAATGTGCTGTATTGATTAAAGAGTAACTGGAAGGCTTCATTTTTCCGGTAGAGGCCCACCATCATCACATCACCCAAGGCAGCTGGGAGGATCCTCGACCTCGTCGCTGATTGGTTCTACCTGTCGAGGCTCATTTGGCAAAAGTTTGTGTGTTTGGACGGAGCGGTTACGCGCAGATTCTACCCTACACTCCTCCGTGAATAAACTCAGAGACATAATACGCCCTCTGTCGTGTGCTGTGGTCTTTCTTTTCACCGCTACGGATGCATTTGATTTGCTCGGAGTGGACAGTCGCATCAATCACCTCAGACCAGCCTCCACAGGTGGAATCAGCGTTGCGTCCCATGTTGTGTTGTAGCACTACGCATTTCACTGTGAAGACACAGAGAGAGATTGGAGAGCTGTTTGGAAACGCTAGAGAGAAAGAAACCTCTCTCCCAAAGTAGCCAATCATTTTGTGCGTAGCCGAGGCTTGAAATGTGACAGGTTTCTGCAAAGATATATTTGCGCCACACTCTGTGCCCTAATGGCTTTCTTGATGGCATCAGAGTGCACTGATTGCTGATGCCTTTCCTCCCTCTTCTTTTGATTATTAAAATATATATTTTTCTCTCTCTCGCTTTCTCAAATGTCCACATCAGGTTTAGCTGTCAGAACGCAAGACGAGGAGGAGATCGAGCTGAGGTCTGGCTTCATAAAATGTGTTGATAATGTAAATTGCTCGGCGCAGCACAACTGTCACCAGCGGTGAATGTTCAGGGGGGGAGTAGCTGTGAAAACATTAATTAAGTGCTGACAGCAAAGAATGAAATAGAAAAGAAAGATGAAAGATGAAAATTGCCTTTTTAAAAAAAAATTTTTTATTACTGCATAACAAACCCAGACACAGGGGTTAGGGGGTTGGTGGGTGTTTGTAGGCACCAAGATGGTGTAGAGGTGTGCACACTGCACAGGCCGTACCCGGACATAAAGCAACAGATGGGAACTACTTCAAGATGCTGTTGGTTACACTTGATGCTTGTGAGCACAGCATCCTTGCATGCATCTTCCTAAATCGCTGAGTAAATTTCCTTTAAATGAATGACAATGCATACTTTAAATAATCGTCTTAATTTAGCTTATTTACAGGCCCCTCAGGCAAGGATTTGGGCTACAATATGCATGTTGCTGGCCTGACTTCCAATGCCTGCATCCAGTGATATTCCAGCCTGAATTAAAATATCATGGTAGCGGTGTCTTGCATTTTAACCAGTGGTGTTCACACACCACACCAGCAGACTGTTAAATCAGCCGCAGTGTCTCTGCTGAGTTCAGCGAACTGTGAGGACGTAGAGCCCCAACCAACTTGTTAAAAAGCTAGTGTCCTCTTGGAGATGCAGAATTATAGGTGCCCACCGCCACAGCACCACAGGATATTAAACTCGTAGAATTTTGAGAGAGCAATAATTTGAAAGTCAGTGTGTTTGCACCAGGCCATATGAGGGAAGAAACAGTCAACTGCAAAAGGCATTGTTTGTGTCATTTCCCCATATTTCAGTTCAAATAGTTGTCTCTCTACACTAAAATTAGTAATACAGCACGTGCCATATGTCAATACACCCAGACAATATTGGGCCTGATGAATGAGAGGAGAGGAGGAAATGGCTGGGGAGAAGTCTGAAGTCTGCAGGAATGGAACTCCACTGACTGTTGCTGTAAAGCCTCGCAGAAGAAATAACAAAGACAAGAAACACACAGGATACACAACCCACTCCTTCGGATGCATTGCATATACAGAAGGTATAGCCACATAGAAGAAACAGAAGAGGTAATAAATTATTTAGATTTCTTTTTAAATGGAAGTATAATTTAGGGTAAGTACCAGGTAATAAGTAATTATGTTGGATACACTTATATAAAACAAGATTTTGTGGAAGGACAAATAAATTATTGCTTTGTTTTTAGAAAGTAAAACTGTTCAATTTTTTTTCAATTCATACAAAAACGCATTATCTTGGCAAAACCACAATGTTGTGGGCGTTAAATGTACAATATAAATATGATTTCAACTAATAATAATTTCAACTATCTATAAAACCTTGTATAAACACTGGGAGACGCTTACATCTTTTGCCTGTTGAATGCGTCGTAGCTGAAAAAGCAGCGCGAATGAGCAGTCCTAAATCCTGTAATCGTCACTCGAAGCTAACCAATCAGCGTTGTGTTTATGTTACGTTTCATCCAATAGCTAGAAGCTTCAGGTTTTTGTTGTCCAATCAGATCGGTGGGAGGGCTGAATTGGTTTGACGTCTCGCCGCGGCATATGATGGGAGAGTGACTGTAGCCAGTGACTGCAGCGAGCTAGCGGTTAGCTAAATACAAAGTCAACACAAGTTATTAGCGGTTATGAACAAGCTGGAATAGGAAAACACAGACGTGACAGCGCGATGTGGGCGCCGCATATAGGATCAAACGGCCGCGAGCTCCCTTCTCCTGGGCACATTAGCCGAGCTGGACAGTGAGCTGCACGTTTCGCGTCCGCTAACATCCAAGTACGTTAACATGTCCAGGAAGGAGCCGCCCGAAGTGGATGTAACGTTGAACGAAACGGCCTGAACCGCAACAAGTCAAGAGGGTAAACGTGCAAGAGTTGCTTCCAATTTTGAGGTTCGCTTGGACATAAATATTATGTCAATGCGGTATGAGTAGCTAGCTTAGCGTGAATACATAGCTTCGGGTTGACTTGGCGATAGCCGGTACCATTAGCCTGCTTCAGCTGCAGCTAATAGTTAATTAATATGACTATTAATAAGTTGATTGATTAATTAATTACTTGTGTTTGGTACAACATTCATTGGAAAGTTTGATTGCAATTTCAAATCCAGCAACATCCTGCGACGTCATTGCCGATTGAAGCCCCTTCAGCTGTGATCCGTGTTTCCCAGTGTCGAATGTGCTTGATAGTTGCATCACAAAGGCAGATACTGACCCAGCCTTTCCTCTCTTGTGTAGGCTGAAAGGTCTTGCATCGCCATGTACTCCAACCCCAACAACCCCGCGAGTTCAATCCACAGCAACAACAGCATCACTGAGCTGCTGGGCGCCCTGTGCGACAGAAGCCTGTCCGGGGTCTCCTGGAAACTGCGGGCCCTTGGAGGAGTATCCAGGGAAGGTTTTCGTCGAGTCCTGAAGAAGCGTGCCTACGGCGCCCTCCTTTCCAAGCTCTTCCAAGATGCTGCCAAGCAGCCGCTGTCTGCGCAGAGCTCTGTGTCCAACACGCCGCCCAGAAACAGAATCCTGATGATCTGCTTCGATCTGCGGGTCGCCGGGTGCAGAGAGGAGGCAGAGAGGCTGGAGGAGCAGCTGGAGATGCTGCCCGAGGAAGGTTCCTCTGGACTGAAGGAGGTAGACGCAGTCCTCGACCTCCTGGTTCATCTGGCCGGCTCCACGCCTCCTCCCCCGACGTCCTTCAGCAAAGACTACATGAGGCGCGAGAGGCCCGTCCTGCGCAGGCCCCAACCCTGGGGTTACCAGAGCGAGGAGCTGCAAAGGCTGGAAGCCCGGGCATGGGGCCTGGTGTGTGGGGAGGAATGGGGATCTTTGGATTTCCAGTATGGGACTCAGAGGTTGATGGACGCTTCTCCGGGCACAGGGTTACTGGCTCTGAAGACTAGACTGGATGTCGAAGAAAGATTTGAGAGGGAGACCAGGTTGACGCTGTTTGGAGCACTGCAGCGCACCCGCACTTCAGACATGGACATCAGACTGGACCTGCCCCCCGTCCCCAGTAATATTGACGTGACTGGCCTGGCTATACGGGTATGAACACAGCGACTTACACAAAAACTTTCTTCAACATTGTTATTTAACAATAATCTTTGTCTCTGGCCTATCAGTGTCCACATGGAAATTGCAGTGGAAATGTGGTTTTTATTCAAAGAACCTTTTAGCATTTTCATCAGAACTTGAGTGTGATACCAGGCTCCACCTGATCCCAGGTTCCCTCCAGTTTGGATCAATCTGAGGACGAAGGCTTCCAGTCAGCGTCCAACCTGACCCCAGACTCCCAGTCGGAGGCCAGTCCTCTTCCAGACGTTGACATCTGGGACGCGCTGCGCACATTTGAGCCGGGAAAGCGGCGCTGCTGGGAGTCAGTCGGCTGGTAAGTTGCAGCCGTGTGTGCGTGTTGAGCGCCTTTACCCTTAAAATGGCCACTTCAATTCACTGATTCATTGAATGATGCTGGAAGTTGTATAATTATTTTTATTTAATTATAGCTCTCCAAAATACATTTCAGCATTGAAACTTGAAGGCAGCAAAATATTTAAGGAGCAAAAGCATTTTGTCTGACGGGTTGAAATAAAACAAACCCATCAAGCAAACTAATCTGCACAAGAATGATTAATGATTAATCCGTGCAACTGAACTCTACGGAGTCAAATATCGCCCGACTCTTTTGTCCCGCCAGCCCACCGGGGAAACGGGAGTCGCTGTACCTGACGGAAGGCGGCAGGGAGGCCTTCGACCAGCTGTACCGCCTGTGGGAGGGCCAGATGAGGGTGGTCAGCAGCAGCACACCCTCCCCTCTGCTCCCGCTGCCGCAGGACTCCCAGGCTCAGCTGGTCTCCCACCTCCTCAACATGCTGATCGGCGTGGCATCCACCAGCTTCCCGCTCAACCAGGTGGGCGTCGCCGTCCTTCACCCGGGTAGCAACATAAAGTCTGTGAACGGAAAGTAAAAGTGACCATCGGGATTTTTGAAGCGCACACAAGTATTCGTTCATTCATTCGTTCATTCATTCATTCATTCATTTATTCACTTTTCGTTTTCCACCACAATATTAATTTCCTTACTATGAAAATCAGGTTACTTTTTTTCTACTCCTGTAATGGCGCTCAGTGTGGAAGCAGATCACGGGACTTCATAACTCAGTAACCCTGCGAGTTTCCCTTGAAGTGCGATTTGAAACTTGTGTCGTGCCAGGTTATTGGACAATATTGTTGCGCGCCTTGGTTATTTTTGTCGCCCCTGGTTGAGTGCTGTCTCAGAGCCATGTGTCCCCTTCTCATAAAACAGCCGCACTAAGGTAAGCAGAACAAACACCTGATCATGAATTGCGCTCTAATATAACCGCGCCATAAAGCTTCAGAAAACCCCAGAGAGTTGATGGGGGTTGTTGGGGACTGTTGGTTTGGTTCTTTTGTCTAATATCCTGCTACCAAACCGTGTGTTCGTTTAATGAAGAAAAGAAGACAAGGAAAATCTTATGAAGTTTTAGTGAAAAGAAGAACAAGACATTTGTTACAGAGATCTGATGGAGAGATCTCTGGAGTCGAGTCCTGGCCATCGCCGGAGTCAGACTGACATCTTTCTCCCAAGAAAGTCCTTAAATGCAAAGACAAACAATCTGACTCCTGATTTGAATGTCTTCTCAAGTGTGGTCCTCTGATTGGCTGTCCATTCTTCCCCCTTCGGTTGCTGGGTGTTAATGTCATTGTTTATGAATCAGGAAGCAAGTCCTTATTTGGCCGTGAGCCAAATGGTCCATCCTTCCTTCTGGTGTGACCTGTTGAAACCATTTTGCGGCAAGACAAGCTCAGGTCACAAGTTCCCATCCCTGTGACTGGATGGGTCGCAAACTTTATGAGGGTCGCAAAGGCAGTTCCTTCAGCTGACCACTCTCTGGTCACCCGAGGTCACTGTTTATGAGGCTTAATGAGTTACACAGTCTTGCTCACAAGGTTTTCAACACCCCGAGGGCACTGATCATGATCATCAAATATACACCAAAGCACTACATATAGTAACATTCAATACATTTATGCATTCAACTCAATGTAATAACTCCAACATATAAATGTAATGTTACCAATATAATAGCACAATATGCAATGATGCATGATGTAAATAAATGTCTGATTCCAACAGGACCCACCCAGTATCATGCTTTGCAGGTGCTGCTGTTTAGGATGCTGTTCATCTGCGTGGTTGCTCAACTCATTTGCTTCCTCCCAGAGTGTTCAGTTTGACGTCAGACCCGGCGTGTGCATCTCCGGAGCCTCTCCAGAAAGCGTCTCCCGTCTCCTCGGGGAGCTGGCCCAGTACGGCACCCACTACCTGCGGCTCAGCCACTTCTCCCTGCAGAGTGCTGACAAAAAGGGCCTCGTTTTCCAGGTATGTATTGCGTCTGCCTTATTACCGGTGCCGCCGAGACGGCGCGCTCCCACCCGCAGTCCCTCTGCATTCTGCATAAGTAAAACAGATTGCTGCTTTTGGTGTATTTTATGCTTCATATCTCACCTCGGTGTCGTCTGCCCCTCACCTTTGCCTTTTTTGAAGTGTTTGTAACCTGGAAATCTTTTTATGCCACGTGGTCTGTATTTCAAAAAATCAAACTGTAAATCCTGAAAATGCCATCTTCAGATTACCAGGGAAGTCTCTTTTGGCTCCTCATTTCCATCTGCACGCTTAAAAAAAACAAATTTAAAAACATTAAAAAGTATTAAATGCTCCTCCCCCTCCCCGTCCTCCCCATAAGGCTTTCACAGGTGGTCTGCGGAAATACCTGCAGTACTACAGAGCCTGTGTTCTCAGCACTCCCCCCACCCTCAGCTTGTTGACCATCAGCTTCCTGTTTCGCAAAGTGGGACGCCAGCTGAGGTGAGGCTCAACCTCTCTGTTCTTACCCTGCTGCCTTGTGTTAATTTCACACCCTTTTTTCTTCAACCTTGACCTTTCCCCGCCCCACATCGCATTAGCGTCCCCGCGGAGAGGGAGCCTTGATGCAGACGTCATTCAATCAAAAAAGAAAAAAGAAGGAATTAAAGCCTTCTCTTTATTCCAAGGTACCTGTCAGAGCTCTGCTGCGTGGACGGCCCTTTGGGTGCAGGCCAGGCTGCATTCCCTGTGGTGAGGCCCCTTTTATCTGCAAAGCTGCAGTGTGTCAGCCATTGGGGCTGCGCGCCGCCTATCAGATGGGGTGTGGGCTGTTGTTGGCTCAGCGCTGTGCGTCTCTCCTCAGGGTGTTAAGCTGCTGTCCTACCTGTACAACGAGGCGCAGAATAACTGCAGCAACGAGAACTACTCGGTGCTGCTGTCGCTGCTGAAGAGCAGCTGCGAACCCTACACTCGGTCAGTTCTCACACGCCGGCAGTTGTGTCTTTGAGACAACTGACTTTGACCCCTAAAGTTGGGACTTAAGCATCTCACCTGGAAATCGCTGTCTGGACTTTTTTCCTCTTTCCTCCTCAGGTTTGTGTCTGACTGGGTGTACAGCGGCGTGTTTCGAGATGTTTATAGGGAGTTCATGATCCAGGTCAACGAGGAGTACCTGGGCTGCAGAGGTGAGAACACGTGCACGCTCGTGCACGCCTGCACATGCTCGCAGGCGCGCTGTCGCGTAGAGCCCTTGGCTCAGTCAGCAGGATGCAAAAATGAAACGCCAGCCATAGGGACAGAAAAAAAAAAATAGATTTCATTACAGCCTTTATTGCCTAGTTGGCTTTGTCCTTGTTGCTGTAAAGGATGTCATGAAGTTATTGGAAGATAATCAGCAGGACACAGACAGTCTTCCGCAGCTGTGGAGACCAGAGCTTTTCTCTGCTCTGTAAACCGCAGGACCAAACGTGTGTGAAACGTCCGTTTATTCTTTTCGCTGCGAGACAACAGTAACAAAAAAATAAATAAAACAAAACAAAACAAAAAAAAAAATCCTGAAATTCATTAGTGTTTTTCTTTCATGCATTTTCTTTTGTGTAATTGCCCCCCTTGACCCAGTCAAATTTTTAAGTCCAATTAGAGGAGCTGGTTGTCGAGTAGAGCAGCAGGACTGGGACAGTTGGAGATTATCCACACAGAGAACATGAGAACAGACCTGTCTCTGCGCCACAGATGCTGGATTAATGATTAATATTCACTGGTAGACGTTAAGATGCACGAGGAGCACCAGCAGCCACAACAAATGTTTCATCTCAACAAGACTTCCTCCTAATTAACAGCTTGTTTGGAATGAAGACGTAATGCAAGCGTCTTAAAACAATCAGACAGGTGCTTTCATTCAACTTATCAAATGGCAAAATCCACAGCATGTGTTCTTGTTTTTATATTTTCTTTGAATAATATAGCAGCTTGTTGCTTTTCTATTGTAAAGCCGCATTTACATGTGTGTACAGTATAGTCCAAAAACAACAAATGCTTGACTGTTACAAGTTTATTTCATCTGTGATTTGATTTATTTTTATAATATATATTTTTTTTTCGCGCTCATCATGCTCTTGTCCCGAGCTGAATAGAACTTCACATCAAGTAAAGATGCTACCTACAGTATATATTAGCTAGTAGCTAGAAAAAAAAATTGCAAATTTTCTTAAGTCTGAAAAAAGTACTGGAAGTGTGAAAAAACCCCATCATATCTGGTATTATTTAATCCTGTAAAGAGAAACAAAAACATCGAGGTTGTAAGAAAAACTTTCTCCCTTGGTTCTCCTGCTAAACACTCACTGGTGGATACAAGTGTAAGTGGCAGCCCCATATCGGGCATTTGTTCGGGGAAAAAAAATGCTAATGAGCTCCTTTTCACCCCCGACTAATTACGCCGTGCAACTCCTACAAATATGAGTCTGGTAATAATCATTACGGCCTTTGCAAATATTTCATGTCACGCGGCGACACTCAAGGTCGCGCGATCACCTCGTCTTTGTCTCTGTAAGAGGTTCATTTGCTCACCGGCTACACCTCATCAACTCCTGCCGTCAACCTCTTCAATTCTCGCTGCCACCACCGTTTTTTTTCCTTCCCTTCCTCCTCCCTTTTTTTTTTTCTTCGTCTGAGGACACAAAAAATGTCATTGTTCTCCTGGAAGTCTGTCCGCCGGGGAAGCAATCAGCGGCTAAGCTTTCTTGGCGAGCCGCGGGCTTTTCTGCGGAAAGCGCCGGAACTCTCTGCATTCATGTTCTCTTTCGCTTTTTTGTTGTTTTTTTTGCTCAGGATCACTGAGCCGAGCGTCAACTGTTTCCAAGTGTTAATTCGAGCAGCCACAGTTTTGCTGTGCCCTGCAAGTCATACTAATGGGGGGGGTTGAGGCCGACTGCAGGCTGAACAACACCGCCGTGCTATTGCTGTTTAAATTTTAAAGGTCCAGTATTATGCAAAATTCCCTCCAGATTGTTAAACTCCCCCAGAAATGAGAAAAGTCCATTAGTCACCCACTCTTCAGAGAGTGTGTGCCTGGTTGTGATAGAAAAATGAACTCCTTGTGACATCACAAGGGGCTCTGGCACACCCTTACTCAGGGGGTGAGACTTCATCACGGCTGCTTTCTTTGTTTCTCTTTCCAAACATGTGGAAGGTCCAACAAAGCATCAGTTTTGCTGGTTTCAGGAGGTCTATTGTAGCAGATCTGTACAGCAAGGATCTGTACAGCAAGGATCTATTACTGCCATCATTATTGGTGTCGGTGCTTCTCCGCCGGATGGGAATTAGAGATCTGAAAAAATGTTTTATGTGAGGATGAGCTGTCGAGCAGCGGGAGATTAACGCCTCCGCGTCTCTGCAGACAAACACTTCTGGGTGCAGGGCTACACTCTGATCTCCAAGGACGTGGAGGACTGCGTGCCCATCTTCCTGAGACACATCGCCAATGATGTCTACGTCTGTGGAAAAACCATCAACCTGCTGAAGATCTGCTGCCCACAGGTTCGTTGCTCGGCTGTCACGACGGGTTAAGAAATGTCCTTAGAAGCCATTTGGAATTGTTGGTAGTGGAATTTGGAAGGTGATTGGATGGGGACCTTCTGTCGGTCCAGTTCAAGCAGACCGCTTTGATTTTGGGCCCCTGTGGTTGCACAGACTAGCCAAAGGCGGTCGGGCTTGGGGAAAAAAGAGCAGCTGCAGCAGCGTCCACTCGGCGTCCATGCTGGTGTCCTCAGCAGCAGCAGCTACTGCTGTGGCTTCTTCTTCTTCCTCCTCCTGGTCGCAAAACATCCCGAGACATGTTGAATACGTGGTAAACGAGTGTAAAAAAATCTCTAATTGGAGGCTGGTAGGATCCTCTCCGTGGTGGAATATGAGCAATCCTGACGCCCTGGCAAGGCTTGTTTGTTTTCCCACAACAGGCACATTATGCAGCTGTTTTCTCTGGGGAATTAATTAAACACGATGACTTAAGTCTCTGCCTCGGCGCGTCTGGTCGAGTTGGGAGAGTCGCCGGACACGGTATCGACTCGCAGATTGACAACCCCCTCCCCCCAATCCTCGAAATCTAGTGGACAATCTTCCACCCGCCCACCATAACAACTGTCCCGCCCCTCTCAGGAAATCCATAACGGCCCAAAGGGGGAGGAAACAAATAATCAATACCGGGACGTATAGAAACACATGAAGCGCAAACATCATCGATAGACGTTCATTAGTTATGTAATGAATCTTGCTGTGACACTGAGGCAGGTGTTGATCCAGTCACACACACACACACACACACACACACACACACACACACACACACACACACACACACACACACACACACACACACACACACACACACAGACAGGCTGGACATCCAGGAGGTGTGTGTATGTCTGTGTGCACGCGCGCGTCCCCCTCACTGTTTGCGTGTGAATCAACATTCTCATGCAAATTCCTCAGACACAACACAAACATGTGTCGAGGTTGTCGTGACTCAACTAACATTTCTGACCCAAAGCCAAAAAAAGGATTTCTTTTTTTCTTGCTTGGTGATTTAAGGCCGTTAGTCTGCGTTAGTCTTCTTTGATCCTTGGCTCATTTGAATTTGAATGTTTGATGGTTCATAATCCTCTGCTCTCAATTCTGAGTTGCCCTCTGGCATGGCGCAGCCCCCCCCCAACCCCCTGAGCCATCGATTATTCAAGCAGGGAGACGTGACGGCACGAGCGGATGTCGGGATTGAGAAGGTTTCTTCTCAATCTCTCCTTTTGGACGACGTGCACAATTATTAAACGTCCAGATTTATTTATAATGGGCTAAATGGTCACTCAGAGTGCTGCAGTCTCACAGCAAGAAGGTTGTGGGTTCCATTCCCAGGGTCTCCTGGGGCCTTTCTGTGTGGAGTTTGCATGTTCTCCCTGTGTCTGCGTGGGTTCTCTCCGGGTTCTCCGGCTTCCTCCCACACTCCAAAAACATGCATGTGAGGTGAATTGGGAACTCTAAATTGTCCGTAGGTGTGTGTGTGAGTGTGAATGGCCGTTTGTCTCTATGTGGCCCTGTGATAAACTGGCGACTTGTCCAGGGTGTCACCCTGCCTTCACCCTATGACAGCTGGGAGAGGCTCCAGCAGACCCCTGTGACCCTGAGTGCAGGAGGAAGCAGGTATTGAAATGGATGGATGGATAAATGGTCAGTCAGAGCTGAAGGTCTTTTACTTGTTAGACCACTGAGTACCAATCTAAAAATATAAGCATCCATCCGTGGCCGCTTGTCCTTCACTCAGTGGTTGGGGTGCTGCAGCCTAATCCAGCTGGGTTACACACTGTGCAAGTCTCATGTGACCACATTCAGCTCAAATTCCCAATTATGATGTGTTTTTTACCCATGCTGACTTGTTTCAGCATCTTCTCAGTGGATGAAGCTGTTTTTACTGTAACGGCGGCCTGCATCTCGCGCACGCCGTCGGTTCTTCCCTCCAGAAATCTGACCACAAACACTAAAGTCGTCCGTGTGAACAGACGCCC
>CM020513.1:230000-250000 GCA_009823395.1 Thamnaconus septentrionalis | reverse complement strand
AGGACGTATATATAAAATCTAAAATCGGCATCTCCGCCAGCCTCGATCTGCAGTCTTGTTTCGTGTGTGGCTGCGACCCCCAGCAGCACCAGACAAAAGATCAGCACTCCGGCAGGCGTGTGGCTTTTTCCTCCACGGCCCCTCTGTAACGCTGCGAGTGTTCGCCGACGCTCGTTGTCATGGTGTTACGACCAAAGACGGCGGCCTGCAATAAAATTATCCATCACTCGGTGCAGCTGCTGCTGCAACCTACCTTACACCAACTAATAGAAATGCACTCGTCTACCGTCTCGTGCACTCGTAACTCTTTCATAGGGTGTACTTTGTTCTGTAGTGTTATTATTACTGCTACACAAATAGCACCATCATCCCCCTCTACCCCCCCAAATGAGTTCATTTTTTCCTCTCAAAATTAAATTTCTCTGTTTTGTAGTAGATGTTGTTGCAGGTGTCTAGCTTTTTCACTCAGTGTTATACTGAGACACTTTGCAAGTCCTGACACATATCTCACAGCAGGCTTGTGTGCCTGTGACTGTGTGTCTGTGAAGACGGGAGAGCAGGATGCATGGCGTTGTGTGTTTGTTGGGCCCCCGTGCAGGGAGATGGGTTAAACAGCGCTCTGTTCCGTCTCCTCTCCTGCAGGGTGCCAGGTGTCCCTGCGTCTGGCTGAGGAGGCCAAGAAAAGAGAGCGATTTGAGGAGCTGAAGCAGCACCTGGAACAGGAGCAGGAGGTAACAAATCTGTGAGAGAGAGAGAGAGAGAGGGAGAGGGAGAGAGGGAGAGAGGGAGACTGACTTATACTCGGTGCCAAAATGTTGACAATTTTTTTTGTGCGCATAAGAAACAGCGAAACATGTTTTTCCTTGAGCGATCCAGTGCTAAACGAGCAATAACTAACTTGATTTCATGTGAGAGCCTTTAAACCAGAAAACGACACAGTGTTGCATTTTTATTAGTGATTCTATCAGCTGCCACTTCTCCACTACATTAACTTGAAAAAAACAAAATAAGATTCCAGGCTGCTCGCGTGGTGTAGAAATAGATATTTATGGGAGAAAGAAGAGCAAAAATGTAAGTATAAAGTCGAGCGTAGAATCTAGGTTGAACATCACAAACCACCTGTCCTTTGCTGTTAACACTATAAGCGGTCAACCCATTTGCCTAAGCAGAAAAAAACCCAAAACAGATTAAGTCAAATTTGTTGTTTGTGTCTGTAAATATTCCCAAACCACATTTTCACCATAATCACCAGATTATTTACTTTGCCAAATGCAGTAAGCAACTGTGTGTGTGTGTGCGTGTGTGTGTGTGTGTTGCCCAGTGGCACAGCGCAGCCAAGAAGAGGCAGGAGGAGGACGACTTCAGCTTTGCCAGGGAGCTGAGGGACCGAGAGAAGAGGCTGCAGGCCCTGGAGGAGCAGCTGGAGCAGCGGGCCAGGTCTGACCAGCTTCCACCACCACTGATAGAGACGTGGAACCATTTGTAGTTGCTGCTGCTGCTCCTGCGGACCCTGCAAGAGACCCTAGTGCCCAGTTCCTTGCCGTTAGTTCTAACTGTGTTGCCACAGCAGAAAATGGACCCTAAACTGCAGTGTTACTTGTGTGGAGCAGTGCAGTTTCAGTTCAGTTGCTTTATTTTTCAAAAAAAACAAAAAAATCCAGGAAGTCTCCAAAATGCCATATACAATATATTTTTTTTCAAACTAAAATCTGTTGCGTTGGAGCTCCAGACTTGCTCATGAAACAACAACAACAACAGACAGAGACGTCTTTTGTTGTGTTGTCGGTATATTTGGACCAAATAATGCGTGGGTGTGCGCGTGTGTGTGGGTGTGTGTTAGTGTGTGTCTCCAATTCTTTTCCTGGTGGTTGTGCAGGAAGGAGCTGATCGCCCAGTACAGCCGCCTGTCGGAAGAGGCGGCTCGCAGGGAGCGGAGGGCCATGTGGCGGGCGCAGCGGTCTAGGCTGGACCATGCACGAGCTCAGTTCTTCACGCGTGACAGGCAGCAGACGCAGGTATGTGAGAGGGAGGGGGAGAGAGAGAGAATCTCAGGTGAAGGAAGCAGTATTTATTTATTTATTTTCTTTAAACCCAAACTCTAATGTCTTTCTTTTTCTTCTTCTTCTTCTTCTTCTTCCAGGCCATGCTGGAAAACAAGCCTCCAGGCCAGCAGGGACCTCCTGTAGAGGCGCCGCCATCTGTTCCGTCAGCACAACAGACTGCGCAGCGGCCCGCACGGGTTCGACAACACGCCGCTTCTCTCGCATTAACACTCCATTCCTGGCGTTTTAATCACGCTCGGAGGAAGAGGAGGTGGTGTCTCATTAGTGTCTTCCTCCTCACAGGAGTCTCCTGACCGCCGAACGACGGAGGAGAGGGAGGGACAATCTGGCCCCGGATCGGCGCCGCCCGCCGACTCTGCCCTCCTCCCCCAGGTCCCCGAGGTTGTCGACTCTTCGCCCACATACCAGGATCCTGAGGGTCTGCAGGCGGAGGAGACCTCCTCCCATCCCTCCACAGTGCTAGACTATGACTTCAGTGCCCCCTTTAGTCCGCTGGAGGGTATGACGGGCCCGGCCAGGCCAATCCTGGACGAGGTCTCCCACTCGAGCCCCGCCCCCCGCCGGCGCCCCCCAGTGGACACTGCTGGCTCCTCTCAGCCGTCGGCCAGGGGTCACGACGAGGTTGCGGCGTCGGGGAATTTGCAAAGTGCAACTGCGGGTGCGAGCGCAAACGGCGAGGCCACGCAGGAAGGCGACGCACACGCCGGGGTTGAACCAGCGGCGGTGGCGGCTGCGACCTCTGGAGGAGGCAGTTGTGGTGCTCAGGTCCAGGAAGAAAACACTCCTGCGACCATCCAGGACGCTGCTCCTCCAAAACCATCTCCTTTCGACAGCCACATCAACGCTGGGACCTTTGTGTCCGACGTGTCCGCCCCCCTCCCCTCCCCCAGCGTCCACGGCCACGCCTCCGACTCCCACATCGGGGTCGTAGGTCACGTGCCAAAGCTGGAAACTCCGCCTCCTCCTCCTCAAAACGTGCACGGCCACGCCTCCGACTCCCACATCCAGGTGGGCGAGCACGTCTCGGAGGTGGCCCTGCCCCTCCCCGTCCCCAGCATCCACGGCCACGCCTCTGACTCCCACATCGGGGTCGGAGGTCACGCGCCACAGCTGGACGCTCCGCCTCTTCCTCCTCCTCATCAAAACGTGCACGGCCACGCCTCCGACTCCCACATCCAGGTGGGCGAGCATGTCTCGGAGGTGGCCCTGCCCCTTCCCGTCCCCAGCATCCACGGCCACGCCTCCGACTCCCACATCGGGGTCGGAGGTCACGCGCCACAGCTGGACGCTCCTCTTCTTCCTCCTCCTCATCAAAACGTGCACGGCCACGCCTCCGACTCCCACATCCAGGTGGGTGAGCACGTCTCGGAGGTGGCCTCGCCCCTCCCCGTCCCCAACGTGCACGGCCACAGCTCGCAGTCGCACATCAAGGTGGGAGAGTTCGTGTCGGAAGACCAGCCGGGCGAGCGGCCCCGCTGGAGCCGACACGGTCACTCCTCTGACTCCGCCCTGCGGCCCGGCTGCCTGGTGTCTGGCTCTGACCCCGCCCCCCCACCAGGGGGCGCTCACGGCCACTCCTCGGACTCTGCGCTGGGCGTCGGCTGCGTCGTGTCCAAAGCCGAGACGCTTCCGTCGCCGCTGCCCGGCAGCGCCTACGGCCACGCCTCCGACTCCTCCCTCGGGGGCGGCTGCATGGTCATGGGCGCAGGGGAGGGGGCGGCGGCGGGGGGGCCTCCCACCGTACTGGGCGGTGCCCACGGCCACGCCTCCGACTCCTCCCTCGGGGTCGGCTGCGTGGTGAAGGGGAAGAGCAGCGGAAACGAGCAGCCGAGGAGTCGGGATGCCAAAGGTAAGAATGAAGGAAGTGAAGAATGAAGTGCTTCTACTTTCTGTTTTACGAGCTCTGGATTAATTGTTATGATCTCCAAGGCTGACGCCGTCCATGACTCTAAGTTAATTTTCCTGGCACTAACAACAATTCAAGACGGGACAGAAATCCTCTGCGGTGAATCTCAGTGACTACTAATATACAAAAAAAGTTGAAATAATGAATTTAAACTACACTGAAAAAACAAAAAGCATATTTTGCAGGGTTGCATATTTGTAGCTGACTCTCTCGATGCACAGAGCAGCTAGTCGTTTCTGTCCAGCCAGCAACGTTGGGTGATTAGCTGCTTTATGGCCATTGTTGACAGAGCATCGCTTTAAAGAGTGCGCCACAGTGTGACGAGGACACCATCAATGAAAAGCCACGTGCTGCAGGTCCGTCCTCTCACAGGGCGTCTCCGTAATGAAATTCCATATTTCATCTGCTCTCACACGTGAGCGAGGCAAATTGCAGTTTTCCCTCCAATATCCAGGCTGTCGGAGGCGTTGCAGCTCAACGCTTTGACGCGCCGACGTGCCTTCATTTCCTGCGTCTCCGCCGCGACGTTGCCGCACGTCAGACTATAGGAGCTTTTTTTCCTGCCTCTACTCACGCCCGGCTGACACACGAACCATTCAATATTAGACCCGTTTCTCTGATTCTTAATTTCCTTCCTGAACGACTGTAAAGCAGCCTTGTACAATTCAGTATGGAAAAAACAATACATATGTATGTATGTATATATATATATATATATATTTTTTTTTTGCCCACTGTTTGCAGCCTCCCGCAAAATAATTGTCAGTTTTAGCTTCCTGATGCTTTGTTGCACCATCTACACATATTTAGGAGGCACAGCTATGTTCTAAAACTATCAGTGGAGAGAGACACAGGTCACTGTTGGGAAATCAATTTTCCATTTTTAAAATTGGAAAAAATTGGAAAAAATTTGGGCCTTTATTGTCCCAGACAGTTGACACTGTCACTGTACTTGAACCTTTCCTGGTGTTTAAATCGCCTCCCACCTCTTCTCAGGTGACCAGCAGCTGATGGAGGGCAGGGCTTCATCCGCAGCCGGCTCCCCCGGCGAAAAGTCGGAGCTGGAATACCTGGCGGCGCTGTCAGCCCACTACCAGGTGGAGCACTACGAAGACTGCTACAACCTCGCGGGTCAGTTGGAGATGAAGAATGTCAGTGGCTCCTCAAGGTTCCACTTTTTACACCCCACAATGTTTTTCCATTTTCCACCTCTCAAGGAGTGACACAGTAGAGGTGTGCGATACTGCATATTTTGCTATAATTTGGATACCAAGTAAACACGGGGCCAGTTTTGCCAATACTGATACCTTTTAATATTTAAGTTTGATACATCATCAAACATCTGCCCTTCAAATGTTTTTGTGGCTGTTCTTTGGATTATTTTGTTAAAAACCTAGCACAGCACTTGGACAAAATATTTTGATAACATCATACTAAACATTACATTTAAACAGAAACAATAGCAAAACAAAAAATAGTGTGCATTATTTTTCTTAAATAAACAAAGTGCAAATAATTATCATTTGAGAGCAAATTAAAACGAAAAATTGAGGTACACAGTTGAGAAACTACAATACAGAAAATGTTGGGTGAATGGGGGGGGCACCAATACCGATACCAACTTGGGACCGATACTAGGATACGATATTTTGCATGGATGCGCCCACTTCTTCTCGACTGGACTTGGTTAGGATGTGGTTCTCTCCGAGCAATTTTTTTTTCTTTTTTCTTTTTACTTTCTCTCCCGCTGATACAAGTGGGCGGCTCACCCATGTAACAGCAGAGGGAGACAGTTAACATGATGGAAGCTCCGCACAATGTGACGTGCTTGGCAGGCCGTGCAGATAGGAAGGCGGGTCGGCGCAAATAAACAAACACGGCGGCGAGCGCGCGGCCCAGTGATTAGCCTTAATAAAGCGCCGCTGTTGCAGGCAGATAACGGCGGGCCGCTCGTCAAATGAGCCAAAGAGTGAAATGTTTGACTCGTAAATTAAATAAAACTGGACGATTGCGTCTCTTAAAATTGATGCGCTCGCCTCGCCTTTATCTGTCTTTATTTAACAAATGACCCGTGAGCTACAGAAGGGCTCTGGATGGAAATGATTCCGTTCCAACTGCTGCTGCTGCTGCTGCTGCTGCTGCTGCTGCTGCTGCTGCTGCTGCTCCCCTAAAATAATTTGATTTAATGGAAAGTAAAAAAAACATTTTTCAAAGTCGCCAAGCATTGTGGCATTATAAACATCCTGCGCTTCACCGTCGGTGGGGGGGTGGGGAGAAAAAAAATGCGTCATGTAAATTAGAAGGTGTTCACGAATGAATTACTGAAGTCGGCAGTTTCAATATTAACTCCCATCAGCAGTTGCATAAAAATCGGTGACATTTCACGGTGGTTTCACGGAGGCAACAATAACCCCCAAGAATCCATGCACACTTGTGTCCAGTCTTGACCTTGAACTGCTCATTGGGTGAACATGATTCCGAATCAGCAGTTCACATCCAAGCTGCTGCTGATCATAAATTGATTTCATTGATACAAAAATCTTTAGTCGGGAATTGTTTGTTTGTTTCAGCGCGAGTCACTCGTTAAACATCTGTTGCATCATGTTTTCTGGCAAACAGGCCCTTCCTCATTCAACCCCCCCACTCTGAATAATATACACAGTGGGTTTTTCTGCAGATTAATTTGATATTTTATCACCCCCCCTCTCTCTCCCCTGCCTGCAGCCATGTCCCCTGAGTCTCAGCTCCTGAAGCAGGTGACCCGGGGCCCCTGGGGGCTCCCCATGGACCAGTCCCTCCGCAGGGCGGCCGACACCACGGCCGTGCAGCTCAGCCAGATGGTCTCCCTGCCGGTTCTGATGAAGCACTCGGTCACCACGCCGCTCATCACGCAGTGAGTCCCCCCCCGCCCCTAACCTCCCTCTGCCACTGCCAGTGTCGCCTGTGATTTTTTCCCTTTGATTAGCTCCCTATTTTTCGACGACCCACTCCCACCACCCAGCGCTGGATTTCAAGCCGACATTCTGCACTAACAGGTGTTGGATTGATAGCCATGAATTATTCTCCTCTCCTCCTCGTGGGATCCTGTCTGTGTTTGAAATACAGTTGAAATATGGTTTCAGTTTCTGATCACGAGGCGCTTTGGCTCTCTCGTCCTTGAACCTGATCACTCTCAGCTCCTGTTGACACAATGTTTTTTTTTTTTACTCGTTTCGATTTAAAGGGCCTTTATTGACGCTGCACATGAAGATATAGCAACCGCTTGATGAGCAGAAGCTCCATAAGATCTCAAGACGTGCTGTGGGAGTGTAACGTGTTGTGCAATGGTTCCTCCTCAGCGTGTCCCTGGTGAACAAGGCGGTGGTGGACTACTTCTTCGTGGAGCTCGGGGTGGAAGGACACTTTGAGGCGCTGCGTCACTTCCTGCTGATGGAGGACGGCGAGTTTGCCCAGTCGCTCAGCGACCTGCTCTTCGAGAAGGTGAAGCTCTGCTCTGGTCTGCGCCCTGAACAATGTTGCTCGGCTGTTGTTGTTGTTTCTTGGATTTGAACGTCCCTCCGACTAATTGGCGTGGAATTAGCGGCAGTGAGATCGGCGGCGGTGTGGCGCAACTTGAGGCGAGGTTTAAACCAATTAGATCTAAGCCTCTTTTCTTCTCCGTTACAGCAGCATGTGTAACTTGCGGCGCTACGATTTCAGAAGAAGAGAGCAAATCAGCCGTCACACTGTTTGTTCCCCTGCACAGAGAAAGTTCTCGGAAACTCGACGGCGTCGTCGGGCTCATCGTGTCTTACTGGGGTTTTAGAACCTGATCACCCCAAGAAAATCTGCCCATCCAAACCTGCTTCCCACTTAATCCCTTCAAATATACTCAGACCTTTTGAAGTAGCTAAAATAAGAGCGCCAGGCTTAAAGACTAGTAGTTCTACGTCTTTCTTTTTTTCGTGACTTTCCAAGATAAGACAACAAGCTGAACAAACAAACGACTGTTTATTTTTTCACGCGTCCATCGCTCCCAGACACCCGCTGCCTTCTATTTGGAACCGTGTTTCTCTCCCATCTGGTTGACTAATGTAGAATATTCCCTCCTTCAGCTCAAGAATTTCAATTTTGGGTTTTCTTTGTCCCGGCGCTCATTGGTGGTTGGCAAGAAGCAGCAAACTGTGTTTCGCTGCTGCTGTTGTTGCTGCTCCTGCTCCTGCTAGGTGGTGATAATATGCAGTTTGACTCCACTGGACAAAAATGCGAAATGGCGTTTGTGAGTCTCGTTTCAGCGTCGGCTTGACAACAAGCTGCGATTTGCCACTGCAGGTCGTCGGATGTTTTTTTTCAGCCCTCAGCTGAACTGGGTGGGCACTCTGAAAATAAGTGAGTCCTCGCCCGCAGTCCTGCCGTGTGAAGCCCTCCAGAGAACAGCCACGGCGGTTGTTAAATACCCCGGCCACCGCTCTGCATAAAGGCGTCGTGTTTTTTTTGTTTTTTTTGGTCCCCGCATGCTCGACGGCAGAAGGTTCTCGGCCTCAGAAGAAAAAAAAATCTGGCTGATTGGAAAAGCTTCAATCGGAAAAGCAGGCTAATTGTCGCAATCAGCCACTCGCAGTGTTTGTTTGGAAGTGAAAACCTAAAACAACAAGCAGAATTTCTCTCCGCCTCGCTCCAACCCGCTCTCCCCCATCCTCCGCTCCAACAGCTGGGCAGCGGCCAGACCCCCGGTGAGCTGCTGACCCCACTGGTGCTCAATTCCATCCTGACCAAGGCTCTGGAGTACAGCCTGCACGGGGACACGCACCTGGCGGGGAACTTCACCTTCGCCCTGCGCTACCTGCCGGAGACCTTCCACCCGCACGCCCCCGACTCCCTCAACTGCCTGGAGCTGCGCTACAAGGTGGGCTGGGGGGGAGGGTCTCCTATTGCAGACATTGAAAAGCAGTGGTGTTTGTATGGTTTGTCACGGGACCCTGACATCATTTCCTCAGCAGCAGCAGCAGCAGCAGAAGACAAGGGAACTGAAGGGAGGAAGAAGTTCAGCGAGCGCTGAAGGAATGCGATGTGGCAAAGCATTAATCCCAATCTTCCCCCTACACTTCTCTTTTTTCCTTAATAATGAAAGAGCCTTTCTTGATGTATTCAGTGGGCTGTTTTGTTGACGGATGTGTGAAATAAATCTGCTCCATTTGGGGGGAAGGAAAAAAAGAATTTGCTGCGACTTGACAAACTGCTCCAGATATGAAAAATCAGGAGTAAGACAGTAAAATCATTACAGCTCAGACTGATGCCGCTCTCCGGAATGATTTTGCCTCTTTTCCTCTCACCTCCTTTGTCACTGTGCTCTCACCTCCTCCTCCCCCGACTCCCCCTGGCTCCCCTCCTGCCTCCTTCCATCCCCCGCCTCACCCATCCTGTTCCACTTTCTTTCACACTCACTTGCGCTTACACCTCTGTTCTCTCCCTGACACCCCCCCCCCCCCTGTCTCCTCTCCTCCGTGTCATCTCCCAGGTGGACTGGCCGCTGAACATCATCATCACCGACAGCTGCATGAACAAGTACAACCGCCTGTTTTCCTTCCTGCTGCAGCTCAAACACATGGTGTGGAGCCTCCGCGAGGTCTGGTTCCACCTCAAGAGAACAGGTGAGAGCTGCCCCCCCCCCCCCCCGGTTCGAACACCGTACACACACACCCCCATCCGTACTCCGGCCTCCGCCTTGCTGCCGAGGAGAGAGACTGGCTTCTTTCCCGCTGCGCCTCGATCCTCGTTAAATATTCATCCGGAGGAACGCTGAGTTTCCTTTATGTTTTATTGATAGGCAGCGCGACTCGTGGCGGTGAGGGATGGCGTTGTTGGTCCTGGATGATGGTAATGATCAGCGGAAGCCTACGTAGAGGCGACGAGGGCTGGTCCTCTGAGTCAAGTCGGCTGTAAATTATGGAATTCATCAGAACTAATCAAGGGATGTTGACGGTCCCTGGATTTACAATCTGAAACTGGCCAGGAGTCACTTCACCAAGATGTATATAATATTAGAACAATAAAGATTAGTGTACAGGTTAATTTCATGTCACAGTTGCTCAACCAAAGGTCTCTAGCTTGTCACTGAACTCAACAAAAAAATGAAGACAAAAAGCCGCCGTTTCTTTTGCTCTCTCCACTTCTCATCAGGTTTGTGCTAAAACACTAAAACACTGCAAATCAGACCTTTGTGATGTCACAGAGGGCACCGATACCGCTTCCATTCAAGTGACCACACCCCCAGCTAAGTGTTGACTCCGCCCTCTGAGACCACCATGTTTTAGTCCCCTTCCAAACCTCTAGTCCCCACAAAGCATTGGTTATTTGAGGAGACTGCAAACAGAGGGCTAAATACGCTGCTTTCTGAAGAGTGGTTTTGGCTTGTCAATGAATTAAGTCAATTATTCCTCAATGAAAAATAATGATTTGAACACACTGTGTGACTCTTAACCCTAAATACAGTTGCACATCTGTGGTTTCCATCAGTTGCTTCACCTCCTGCAGCGTAAACCTGTTTGTTTGTTTGCTTGAAACTCCCGCAGCCCTGGTGAAGGGCGCCGGCCGCTCGGTGCAGTTCCGTCAGCTGCAGCTCTACAGGCACGAGATGCAGCACTTTGTGAAAGTGATCCAGGGATACATCACCAACCAGATCCTCCAAGTGTCCTGGAGCGAGTTCACCGCCAAGCTGGCCACCGCCAGCGACCTGGATGCCATCCACCGCATGCACGCAGACTACCTCAACAGAGCCATCTTCAGGTGAGGCCAGGAACTGTTGAACACAGTTTCCATTTTATTGAAAAAAAGAAAAAAAAGAATGTTGCAGCTGGATTTGGAGGCTCCAGTTTGCTTTTTTCAACAAAGACGGATTTAAAAAATAATGTCAGGCTGTGTCCTGAAAATGTATTTACAAGCAGAGTTTGGGTTTTTCTCAGTGGTTAAAAATGCAAAGTTAATTTTGCAGGATTAAAAAAAATCTGTAAGTCTACAGAAAGTTTAATTATAACATGATTGGCTTTCTTTTCTGTAAGTAAACTTTATAAATGTCTTTTTTTTTTACTTGATCATTTCATTCAGTCAAACCAACAAACCTCAATCAGTCAAGATACAGACTAAACACAGATAGACACTAACTGAATGATGTGAGAACATATTCAATGAATAGAGACTGAAGGAAGTGAATAGCTTTAATTACCCCGTGATGAAAATGCAGTAAATCACAGGGAGTGGCAGGTTCAAGTGCAGCACTCTGCTCCTGTAATTCCACCTCCTCACCCCACTGCCAGTTCAAATGCCAGCTGGATGTGAGGTGATGCTGACGTGATGTGCGGTGATGCTGACGTGATGTGCATGCGTCCCGCCCCACCGGTCACAGTCCCTCATCTTTGCTCTCCGCCCTCGGCAGGAGCCTACTGACGGAGAAAGCCGCGCCGGTCATGAACATCATCCACAGCATCTTCAGCCTCATCCTCAAGTTCCGGGCCCAGCTGATAGCACAGCCGTGGGACAGCCAGCAGGGGGAGGCAGTGCACCCCAGCTTCATTGCAATGCAGCAGTCGTACAACACCTTCAAGTATTACTCTCACTTTCTCTTCAAAGGTAAGGACAGCATTTAAATGCAAGCGCTGCTCATATTGGTACACATATGGAGGAAGGAGATGAAGCAAAGGCTTTATTGTTCAAGGATGGTTAAAGTACTTTCAGAACGACTTGTCTAAATGGTGAAAATAAAACCAGTGGGACATCAGAATTTATTTGAAACATAAGAATCAATAAAATATCAGTAACTTTTAGGTTTTCACTTTCATGTGAGGCAGAGACTGAGTTGTATTTTAGGGGCCTGAAAAATATTTTCTCCACTGTCTCCTGTCATGTGGCCCTCAGTGGTAACCAAACTGGTGAACAGAGGCTACCAGCCGCACCTGGAGGACTTCCTGCTTCGCATCAACTTCAACAACTACTACAAAGACTCCTGAGCCCGGCGCTGCCAGACATGTTGTGAGTTTTCTGGTACAGACAACTAATTGATTGGTGTATATTTTCAACTTCCTGTGAGTGAACTTGTAAATCACTGTCCTGCGGCGGGCGTGAGATGCCAAAGATTGTAAATAGGAAACACCAGAGGCCTCATGTACAAAAACTTGGGTGGATTTCATACAGAAATCTGATGTACGTTAAAATCCAGAAAACTACATTTTTCCCCTAAAAATCTGGATGTTCAAAACTTTGCGAACATACGAATCCAAGCACGTTTCCTGATCGTCAGCGAACTCATGAGCGCGCACCCCGCTCCTCTCTTGGCACTCCTCCATATACACAGGCATAAAATGCCTGTGTATATGTTAAACTCCAAATTACAGATTGGAATTCCCTTCATTCTACGATCGTTCTCAATGTGAAAAAGAAAAACTTCACTGACTGTAAGTTGGAAAGGCTTCCAAACGACCAAGTAACTTGGAAAAATATGTAAATATCTCTACGACAGACCGAGTTCATGAAAGGGCTTCATTACATCTCCGCTCTAATGAGCTTGATGGAAGTAATACTGAGTGTAGATGTTGTTCTCCATGTAAATTTGGTGACTGTACATATGTGTTGTGCTTAAATTCTGACAGTTTTGACCGTTTGGGGAAATCTAATTACATTTTGTGGTAAATGATGATCTTTCAGTTTTTGCCTCTCAACTATGCTTCTGTGATGACGGCCAAATAAATTGTAATGACAATAAAACAAAGTTGATCTCCTCACTCACTTCAGTTTGTAAGACTGCAGAATGGTATGTGGGTCTGTGTCTGTTTGAATGGGTTGAAGCGCGTGCGTGTGCACACACATACATTCGCACTCACACTCAAGTCAGTAAATCAACACATTCAGTGAACGCTGGCCTCTGATGGGGTCCTGTATTACTTCTTCGCTAATTTTTGACTGTATTTGCTATACCAATTCTTACCACGAGATGGCAGCAGAGACGCAGACAGCAGAGTTTGTAAATAAAACGGGCGGCATGGCCAAGTGTGTGGAGCATTGGTCCCTGGTCAGTCTATATTTTGCCAGAACTACACACGTCTTCTGCGCCCTTATCTGGTGATAAATCATAGCCAACCTTTGACTCAAAATAGCCAGTAGATTACAGACTTGTAACATTTTCTTGTTATTTGTTATTTTGTCATTTGCCAGAATGTCCTGATAGTCTGTTGTTCTTTCACGTCCTCCAGTAGTTCAATTGCTACCACTGTTAAGTGTTATTTCACTTCTCTGCGCCAACGATTTTAGTGTTTAATCTTCATCGTAGCCCTAATTGATACCGCTTCAGTAATTCTTTCCAAGTATCACCAGTAAATGTTGTTGACGGACAAACGAGTGTAGAAACGTGCTTACGCCAAATGGCGAGTTGACATGAAGCTCCGCACATTTCCACGGTCGATTTACTTTTTAGGAATCTGAACATGAACGTGGGCGCACAACGGGCTTTCGTGCGCACGAAGTTTCTGGATTTGAAGCCCCAGATGTTCACAGAAACTCGCATGATGAATGTATGTAAAACATGGGGGATGTGAAGTAACAATGCAGTCGCTAACAATAGCAGACTCCTTTTCATGGCATGTGTTTTCCATCAGGTTGGAATGAGTGTACAACATTGTACTGTATTACATTACATACCAAACGTCTTTCATAGTGTATGTTTATCATATTTTATAGAATATATAGAAATGTACAAAACTGCAGACAAAGATGCTTCCAAATTAAGCATGGTAGCTGGTGATTGAGAAAAGTCTGTTTCCCTCAGGGTCAGTTCACACTGGAGCCTTTGGAGATGCTGCTGGAGATAGAAGGCAACTGTGGATATTCAGCAAAAAGGCCCATAACGTCAATAAAGCCCTTAAAGAGGAAAATATGGTAAATAGGGATTCTTGAGTGAAAAACCAAAGCACTCAAATTGGTGCAGCAAGTAGGACAATACAGAAGGGGGAGCTACAGAAACACCACTTTGCGCATTGAAAAATTAGCCTCTTAATAAGATGTATTGACATATTGCTATATGCAATGCATTATCAATACAAGATCTTGTCATTGTTCATCACAACCAACCAACTCCATGCATGTTCTCAGCAGCCTCCCTTTTAGCGAGTGCTGAACTTTTACTGAGCAAACAAGGATATATTAGATAGAAAGGGGATTTGTTTGGTTGGTGTCGGCGGTAGCTGCGAGTTCTGTGAATACATTCTACCATTTGCTAATTTGAGAGCATTAGTCACATATTGTTTCACCTGAGTGAAAAAAAAATGTAACACGTCAGTATTTTTTGGTTTCTCTCTGAATAGAACCATATCTGACAGACGGAAGAACCTTTTCACTCCAATTGTAGTTAAATATGGGTGCCATTTTACTATTGTTGGGTATGAAGTGTCCCATGTATTAGTCACTACATCCCTTTTTGTGTGGGGGGTGAGGAACAACACAAAAATAAAAATTACTGTTGAAAGTGCCCTGTTTTACAACTTGTCAGTTTTTTTCCTTCATTCCAGTCTCCAGTGGAAAACATGTTAACCCCCTGTTTCCAGCCAGCCTTCTTGGATTTTATCTCCCTGATAAAAATGCATTGTTGGACTCCTCCAAACGTCCGGGAATGAGTAGAAGCTCTCAAATGCTGGATTGAGGGCGTTGCCATTAATATGGAGGTTATGTCCGTGAGCCTGTATTCCGTTTGTGACATCACAAAGGGATGCTTTCTACTACTACTACTACTACTACACACAAATTCCCCCCAGACTCCCCCAGGATCAAACGAGAAGTAAAAAGATGGACTTTTCCTATTTCTGGGAGGTGCACAAAGAAATATTCACATGTGAAATGAGGCCTATTATTATTATTATTATTATTATTATTATTATTATTATTATTATTATTATTATTATTATTATTATTATTATTATTATATAGTAGTACACCTCAAGTTGTCCTGCTGCAGGAGATGAGAGACGGTGGGGGGAGAACACAAAGGGAAGGAGGCAGGCAGGGGAGGCGGAGGAGGGCAGTGAGAGCTCCGCCTCCGGTCTCGGATCTTCTCGCAGTCAGTCACTCCTCGCAGCCTCTCACGTTGTGCATAGAGAGAGGAGAAAGGGAAGAGTCCAGGAGAAGGGCTTTTGCGAAGAAGAAGAAGAAGAAGAAGAAGAAGAAGAAGCAGACGAGGAAGACGGGGAAGAAGGCAGGGCGGGGGGACTAGCGACCATGGCAAAGACGGAAAGCTCTCAGGCCGAGATCGAGTCCGAGCGCCGCGCATCTCCTCCTCCTCCGACTACGACCGCCGCCGCCCCCACCGCTGCCGCACGCCGCCTGCACCCGCGTCCCGCACCGCAGTCCAGATGAATGCAGGGCTGAAGAGCAGGGCCGCGGACAAAATGAGGGTCATCTTTACCCAGAGCGCCGGTTTCGTCGCAGCTTTCTCGCCCCGCAGACGTGAGTTGGTGATGTTGGAAGCGTTCGGGACGACGGACGACGTGATCGACAGAGAACCAGCCGCAGCTGCGTCGTCATCGGCCAATTAAGGAGCGAGATTTTTTCCCCCCGATTATTATTATTATTATTATTATTATTATTATTATTATTATTATTATTATTATTATTGCTCTGTTTAATATAAACTATTATTAGAATAAGACGCGCATATCACCGATATCATTTTTATTCAGTCAAAATTGCAAACTCAGCTTCCGGCATCTCGTCTGCTGCTGTCTGAATGTTTTTTTTTCGTTTATTTGTTTAATTGCTGTTTTGTTTTGTTTTTTAAACCTACGACACAAGGTTTGATCCGAGTCCGGTGATAGAGCAGTATGAATGGGCTGACCACACACCGGTGATTGACTTTCTCGTCTCGTTTCGCGCTCAGTTGGTAATTGGCTGAGGACGGAGCGGCGGCGGCGGCGGCAGCAGCAGCAGCAGCATGGCCGGGTAGCAGCGCCGCTCATAGACTCTCCATCAACCGCGACAATCAGGAAATGTTGCTTCGCGTTGCTCCCTGTAATTTATTTATTATTTATTACTATAACTATTGTCAGGCCTGTAAGTGTTATTATACTCGGCGCGCTGCTTCGCCCCTGGGGCAGCAGGTAGTTTGGCACATTTAACGGTTGCAGAGGAAACCCCCCCCTGCCCAACCTCCCCTCGTGCTATGGAAACCGCTTATGTATCCCCCCGACCCCGTGGGACGTCCCGTCCCGAGACCCCCAGGGGCCACACCCCCGCCGGGGCTGAGCCCTCCCCTCCAGCCCGCACTCCAGCCCTGCTCGCTGAAGGGTCGCCCGATGGCGACGGGAGGAGGTTGGGGCTTGGCGGCAGCGGCCCCAGCGTGAAGAAGCACCACCACAAGCACAACCTGAAGCACCGCTACGAGCTGCTGGAGACGCTGGGACGCGGCACCTACGGCAAAGTCAAGAAGGCCATTGAGCGGCACTCAGGCAGAGAGGTGAGCAGACACGTCACAGTCAAGACCCCACCACTCCTGCTGTCCTTCCCACGTGTGCGTGTGTGTGCTCATGTGTTTTAGCCCAGACCAAACAGAGCTTTTAGTCCTAATTTCAACATTCCCCCGCCCCCAATCCCTTGCATGCTGTCAAAAGGGTTCACAGGGGCCAGGGTGTCGTGGCCCCGATGCTCCCCCCGGCCCCCACCGCCCCTTCCTCGGGGTTGCCGGCTGACCAATGTGACTTTGGCATCATGGCTCCCACCGGAGATCTGAGGGCCCGCTGACGTATTTGTTGTCTTGTTTACAGAGTGATTGGCTGCTAGCTAGCCAATCGACTGTGTCGTCTTTATTTTTAACCCCCTCCCCCAAAAAACACACAAAAAAAGATTTGCTTGTCTCAGTGTCTCCTGCTACTCCGCTGCCCTTGCAGAACCTGGACATCCCTCCAAATATTTTTTTTACGTGTGGCAAAACCTGACCCCCTGGTTGCCCCCGGCAGGACACGAGGGACTTTCCATTCACTGGAAATGCCTGGGCTGGACGGTTTGGATCAACAGTGTTCACCAATGACTTTATAGTGCCTGTCTCATGCATGCTTGATGGTGTGTGTGGGGAGGCTTGGGGGTTGTTGGGTGTCTCACTGGCTCACTGTCCTACTTGGCTCATCGTTCTCGCCTCCCTTTTTTCCCCCCCTTCCATTCCATCTATTGCCATGAAAGCATTCCTGATGTGAACCGTTCTACTCAGGAGTGCTTCAGAGCTGACCAGTGCACGGCCAGGAGCCAACTTCGCTTTTCTTTTTTAACCTTTTGTGATTCTTCATTTACCCTGAACTGGCAGGTGTAGATAATAAACTGTTGGCTTATATATTTTTTTAAATCCTGAATACCTTTTTTTGTAGAATCCATTAAACAACGCGTTAACCCTAAAGTGGGATATAATGGTCTGTGGAGTGGGGGGGTGCACTGGATATCTGCACCTTAGAGTATTAGTGTGGAGACTGTCCACTTAAGTTTATGGTTTATGGTGTGCACTTTGCGACAGCAACGAGCTGTATCGCGCTATGCTGAGGTCTCCTTCTTGCTGGGTGGAAAATAACAGTCCTGCTGCCGGTATAAAAGCTTTTTTTTTTCTTCTTTTTTTCTCTTCCTCCCAGGTTTTAAAAACTCAGTGACCCAGCAGCTCGAAAGTCTGCAGCGCAGCAGTCTGTGCTTAAAAATAGTGTGGCGCTAAAGTCTAGGACTTCCCTGGTGCTGTGTGTTTTTCATGAGGGGGAGTTTGTGTATCTTGGGGGAAGTCCTGTGAGTGGCGACTTCCCTCCGTGCACATGGAGTCCCGAAGGACGGACAGGCGGACGGACGGAGACGCCTCACGTGTGTCTGGCAAACCGCGGTTCTGGAGTTTACTCGACCTCTGACCTCTGGGGTCGTCTCCAGAGTTTGCACACTTGCGGCGAGACTCTTATGTAACGAGTCCCAAGTCCCGTCGAATTCCGCAAGGCAAATGAGAAGTGCAGAGGGCGCAGAAATGAGGGAGGAAGGGAAGGGGGGCATGGATAGAGGGAGGCAGTTGTCACAGACGGATGAGTTGTGGCCGTTTTTAGTGCGTCTGTCCAAAAGTGGAAGCAGCGAGTGACTGTCTGCTTTAATGTGCAGGGCCGTCGAGTGCGTTGTGGCACCTCCTGGGTTGGAAAGCCGCCATTATATGTTGCACTGCCAGTTCTGTAGTCTTCAAAGTCTAGTCAAGTGGTGGGCAAACTTTTTGGGTTCTGAAATTTGACAGACGGGCCAGCGCAGGAGGAAAAAATATACCGTGCAATACACTACTAGCAGTCAAAAGTTTGGACACACCCTATGAATTTAATTTCTTTTCTCTTTCAATCAGATGATGATTGACATTGCAGTTTCTCACTGAAGGCATCAAAACTACATATGAACACACATGGAATTATGTAGGAAACAATAGTTTTATATTTAAATTCTTCAAAATAGTCACCTTTCATAAAAAGCATATTTAGAGTTATTTAATGTGTTTTTCTTTGCTGCATAATTTCATATATCTTGCTCATATTTTTGATGTCTTCAGTATGTGTCTACAATGTAGAAAGTACTAAAGATAAAGAAAAAAAATATTGCATTAGATAGTGTGTCCAAACTTTTGACAGGTAGTATATGTAGAAAACATGTGCTTTAATGTCAACTGGAAAATGAACCAAAGCAAAGCTCCAACAAAATCTGTGTCTTCGAAGCCCCACGCGATTTAGCTCTTTATTGAAATGACATTTAAAATACTGAAAAAATGGATGAAATACAGCTATTTTATGACTTACTGACTATTAATGTCATTTCTTCACTTTTGGTGGGCTGTGTTAGAAAGCTTAACTGGTCGCATATGGCCCCTGGGCCATAGTTTGCCCAGTCCTGGTCTAGTCTCTTCTATAGTTGGCACAGTGATGAGAAAGACACTGCGAGTGTCCAAACCTTGTTTATTTTTTGGGTGTTTTGTTTTTGTTGTTTTAATTTTTCTTCCCCCATCCTTCATTCAGCCAAATGAACACAGTGAAAAGGTTGCGGTGACAGCGGGGCCTTAAATAGGCAGTGACACATGAAAGGTCACCCGCAGCAGGATATGAGATTGTAGAGGTAGGTTAATATCCTGTATGGGGGGGAAAGGAGGACGGGCGGGGGAGAAGGAGGGGGGAGGAGGGTGAGTTAGCCCGAGTGAGAGACACACAAGGAACCCCCCCCCTCTCCGCTCCATAACGAGAGGAGGGGGCAGCCTCAGCTAAAGAGGTTAGAGAGTCATATTAATATGAGCTTAAAGCACCAGATTACATCATCCCACAACAATTGAGTGAGTGGAGAGGGAGAGACAGAGAGAGGCAACACGAGAGGCCAGGAGACTCGCTCACATTCCTGGCGCTCTGCGTGCTGCCGCAGATGACTTATTATGACTCCTCGCCGTGTTTTCTTTTTTGTGGGAGAGAATATTTCTTCTCTGGAAAGCTATCGGCCTCTTTTCCCGCACGCTAATGCTAACGCGCCCGCCTCGCTATCCCCTCCCACCCACCCACCGTCCTTCCTTCCATGTGCACCCTCTGCGCAAAACTCTCTTGGATCTTCGGTGTTGAGCGGCGGTGCTCTCCATGAACCACTTCATACGTTCTGATGTCCCGAGGAATCGCATGACGATGTCAGGCTCCAGTGGAGCGAAACATGGACTGTGGCTTCAAACAAACTGGGTGTTTGAGGTTTGGGTGGAGGAGGGTGGGGGGGCAGCCAGCCAGTGTGGTCAGCGGTTCCAGCAGCTGTTTACCAGTGAGTGACAGTCATGAGAGATCCGCTGTAAGGACGACCTGCAGTCCTGATCCGTGTCGGGGGTCTCGAGGGGCAGTATGAGGACATGCATCAGAAAATACCTGGCTGTGTCTTCACAGATTTTTGCGGCCACATGTTGTTTTTTTTAAGGCCGCATGAGTGGCAAAGTCTTACGTTTAGGGGTCGATTTGCAGTTGTTGCCCCAACTGAAGGGATTGTTGAATTGATTTCTTTATTTAAAAAAA
>CM020513.1:110000-225000 GCA_009823395.1 Thamnaconus septentrionalis | reverse complement strand
ACTTTGCTTTTATTCATTTTAAATTGACTCTAAACATGTTCTCTACATATCCCATGATATAGTTTTCCACCTATGAGGTGGGTCACCAAAACACTCCATCCATCTGCTCCTGCTTGAGCCCCTGTCACATTTTAGAACCTATTGTGGCCCCACCAGCCAGAAAGTTTGCCCATCCCTGATCTAGTATTAGCTCATAATGAAAAAAAAATCAATTTCTTGCTTGTTTATATCAGTGTCATCCTACATTTTCTAACCACATCATTTTCTATTCAACGCTGGTCTTTCATCCGTCTGAGGAGCCAATAAAGGGATAATGGCCTCTGGTGAAGGTATTTAGCTCTTGGACAAAAGGCTCCGTGAGTGGCGGCTACGCTGTTGCGCCTGACAGGCTGTAACAAACCCGCGTTACGTAAGCCGGGTAATTACTTCAACAGCAGGGGGGTCAAAGGTAAGTGGGAGTGCACGCCCAGGACTGGCCGCCGAACATCCCTCCTCATCAACTTCCCTCCCCCCGCTCCTCCTCCACAACCCCCCACTGATCAGTCAAAAAAAAATGCCAACGCCACCACCACCGCTGCTGTCTGACGGCTGGCTGCGTTTCCGCCCTCGCAGGTGCCAAAGAGGGACTCGCAATCGGGGAGTGTTAGCATCACTCAGCGACTGGGTGTTTTCCTTGGGGATTATGTCTTTTAAAAGGGCCCCTAAGGGAAGAGAAGAGGGAAAGGAGGGGGTGGGGAAGCGGTGTGACAAACCGTGAAGGTGTTCAGTGGAGGGTGTGGAGAGCAGAGGGCCTCACGGCCTCCTGAGTGACCCTGCTGTGTGGGAAAACCAAGTGGCACAATGCAGAGCAGCCGTCTTGTTGTCATCACCCGGGTTTTTTTTTCTTTGTTTTTCCCATCAAGGTTTGAGAAACGGTGACACAGATGAGGTGGGGGGTTAGTGGTGTGGTGTGGTGTGTGTGTGTGTGTGTGTGTGGATGGGGGGGTGGGGGGTGGGGGGGTGGGAGGGGGGGGTGTAACCATCGTACAGTCCGCCTCACTGATCTTGGTTTCGTGACATTAAAAAAAAAGGTGCAAACAAGGCAACAATAACAAACAGAACATCTACCACACATTTTGTTCTCTTATTGTAACTTTCCATTCAATTAACAAATTGGGACTGCACTTTTTTCTTTAAGTCGACTGATTGAAAAGAAAATAATAATAAAAAACACTAAACTTAACATTGTACTGTGGACAATGTGGTATTATTTGCAGGGGCTTCACTTTTATGTTTCTGCTGCTATTCATGATTACCCACCCAGTTAACCAGCAGGGCAACACATTTTGTTTTTTTAAATCCTTTTTTCAAATCAGAATAGACGCGTGTGTTTCAGCGATTAGTTTCAGAGATTAGATGGACGAGTCAAAGGGAACCTCTGCGCCTCTACTTCACTTCCACATTCTGCTTTTGCTCCTTTGGTCTATTTGTCGCAGGCCTGATGGAGTTAAAGGTCCCTCCTTGTGCGTGTGTGTGTGTGTTGTGTCTGAGCCAAACACATGAGGTGGAGTTTGGGTGATGTAACCACCCGGCAGAAGAGTCAGAGAGTTAATCTGATCCGCTGGAATTTGGAATCACGCTTCAAAAACAAGAGAGGTGAACTGGTTTTATGGAGTTCTTTTTTGTTCTCCTTCTCATTATTATCACTTTACGTAACAAGATCATTTCAAGCATTTGTGATTCCATCCAGCACCAATCTGGAACTCTGTCCCCCTTCCCTTTCTCACCTTCAGACAACATACAGAGCAGAGACTCACGGACGGTCCGCCGGCCGTTCTGTTTTTCTCCCCCTCAGTGTTCGAGAACAAGGACAAGATCGTGATCGTGATGGAGTATGCCAGCAAGGGCGAGCTGTACGACTACATCAGCGAGCGCCGACGCCTGAGTGAGCGCGAGACCAGACGCTTCTTCAGACAGATCGTTTCCGCCGTCCATCACTGTCACAAGGTGAGAAACATGCACATCCGTCATCGTGTTCACCCCCTTAAATCCCTTCACCCCTTCCCCCACCCCCAACAGACGTCACTCCCCCTCCCTCGGGAAAACAAGCCCACTTTGTTTTTTTTTCCTCCCGGGGCCAAAACCTGCTCATGGTGATATTGACCAGGAGGCCGTGTAGCCAGTTCATCTGGGCTCCCCAGCGCTCCCTGCTGTTCTTGGCTGCTGCTGCTGCTGCTGCTGCTGCAACTGCAGGGAGTGGTCATGTTTCTGGGAGGAGACAAAACGCAGGCCACTTCTGATCCTCCAAACTAGGCCTCCTCCACTTATTCCTGTGGAGCAGCAGTAGATGGATGGAGTGTTTCGGTGACCCACCTCATAGGAGGAAAAAATATATCATGGGATATGTAGAAAACATGTGCTTTAATGTGAATGAAAAATGAGCCAAAGCAAAGTTCCAACAAAATCAGGGTATTTCGCTCTTTATTGAAATGACTATTAAAACAATGGAAAAATGGATGAAATACACCTATTTTATGACTTACTTACTATTAATAAAATTTCTTCAAGTTCGGTGGGCCGCATTAAAAAGCTCAGGTCGCATATGACGCCCGGGCCATAGTTTGCCCATGCCAGTTTCAACCGCAGACCAGTGGGATGACGATGTCACCGCTCTCAGATAGGACGACCACAGCGGTGAATCTCAGCCAAGCGTCCTGCTGATGTTCTGGTGCGAGTCACCAGTGGTCACAGTTATACAGAGGTGAGCTTCCTGGCAGCCCAGTAACCAGTGAGAGACGCCAGCGGCCCCTCAGAGGGTCACACGTCGGTTCCAGGCCTATTTTCTGTTGTCTTTAATTCCCATGGTAACTGCGTGAGATGTTATTTTGTGTTTTTTTTCTCTTGGTGTTGATCCCAAGAAGAAGTTGCAACAGCGCTGTTCACTCCGGGCGCTGATTACAGGCTTGTGTTTGTCCGACACGATGAGATGAGATTTGACAGGGAAACATTGTCAGAAGTCGATGTGAAGACCCCCGGAGGAGACGAGAGAAATTACAAGACGTCAACAGGCGGCTCTGATTTCCCCCGAGGGAGAGAGAGAGAAAGAGAGACGGAGAGAGTGTGTGTGAAAGAGAGAGAGAGAGTGAATGGACCCGTCCTCATCCCAATTAGTGCAGTAATGGAGTGAGTGACTCTCTGCCCTCTTGTCTTTCAGAATGGAGTGGTGCACCGGGACCTCAAACTGGAAAACGTGCTACTGGATGAAAACTGTAACATTAAGGTAAATCTCAAATCTTAGCACTCGGCTCTGAAACCTTTGAGTCTGCGTGAGGGCTGAGGGTGGGTTGACGGGGGTGGGGGTGGTTGTTGTTGGTGCCGTCACATAGAGTTTGTTTCTTACGGCTTGTGCTACTTCCACAGATCGCCGACTTCGGCCTGTCCAACCTCTACCACAAAGACAAGCTGCTACAGACCTTCTGCGGCAGCCCGCTGTACGCCTCACCAGAGATCGTCAACGGGAGGCCTTACCGCGGTCCTGAGGTGAGCAGGGGTCACCTGCTCCTGCTCTGCAGGGGTGACCTCCTGTAGCTTGAGGAAGTTTTGTTTTTTGTTTGTTTTGTTTTTTGGCCCCAGGTTCTTGTCATCTTAATGATCTTTTCAATTACTTCTGCTGCTCAACTTGCAGTCAAAGAGTAAAAATGGCTCCCTCCTCCCACTCTGGGAAGTTCTACTGAGCCACATTGTGACTCATTAACCAAAATTAAAAACAAAAATTCGGACACCGCTCTTATCGGCAGTAATAAGGTCATCTCGTTTGCATCATTAAAACGTCACGTCAGAAGGTGGTAATGAATAAATCAGAAAATAGATCTATAAATTGATGTACACATATATCTGCATTTTTGTGCCAAGTTCATCCAATACTAAGCATCTTCCCTCATTGAAAAAAAGCCGCTCAGCTCTTCTCGCCTTTGGATCAGTGTGAGCAGTGAGTGAGTGAATGACCATTGAATGAATGACCACAGGCCTGTCGCGATAATCGATAATTCAATTAATCGCTCGGTAAATAAAAACCAGGTCAGTAATTTTGCCGGCCTCGATAAATTGACATGTGCGTTTGTTTTTCTCCTCTCTCGCTACCAAACACGCTGGATGAGAGAAAAGGTCTCACTCTGTGCATTTGTCTCGACACCTGTTCGCGTTGGCTCTATAGCGGAATGAACGGAGTGAGTGAACTCTCCTGTCAGTCATTAAATCTCTTTGTCACGGGATGGGCGAGGCGGGCGCTGGCGCAGACACAGACACACACACACACACGGACACAGTGCTGCAAGTGAGCCAAGTGAAGGAAAAGCGAGCAAACGCTATGAATGATGAACAGTCCCAGTATTGGAACATTTCGGCTTCAAACGAAACAAACGAGGTGAGCCAATGAACACGAACGAGCCGATATGGCGCATTTGTTCGAAAGTAGTGGTGGTGAAGAAGGGGAATACGACGAACATGCACGCGCACCTCAAGCACAATCATCCCCTCCTGTTTTCCCAACTGTGAAAAAAAAAAAAAAGTACCGCCCGAGGTTCCACGGAGCCATCATCCTGACAGGCAATGCTGACTGACCGTTTGGTAAGCAAAGCAAATATAAAAAAAAACAGCGCAAAATGGTGCGCGCTTACAGACAGCGTCAAAGTCCTTCTTTCTTTTTTACGTTTTGTTTTTTAATTGTTTTTAGTTGTTATCGTGGTTTTTAAGTGCTATTATAAAACAGAATGTGAGTCAATTTTATTTTTACTGTTTTTTTGTTGTCTTTTATGTTTATTATGCTCGTTTATCTTATTTGCAACCTCTTAATCTTGAGAAATGAAAGTTTATTGCTTTTGACATGTGTGTGTACTTGCGTTATTATGTCATATATTATCAATTATATGATTTAAAAAAATGTGTCAATAATATCGTTTATCGGCAATAATTTGTAGCACAATTATCGTCCAGCAAAATTTGTTATCGTGACAGGCCTAATTGTGGGATGCATTGAGTGGACTATACAATGAATACTGATGTTCACTCAGGATTCGGCCAAGGCTACAAAATGGCGTAGCCCGTATGTAGTAGCATGCTCGAGTCAGTCGGGCCGGTTTGGGACATTGGAACATTCTGTAGGGCGTTGGACATTGGAACGTCATGTCGCCCTACGTTACAATAAAACAAAGAAAAGAAGAGACGAGAAGGGGGAAAAAAACAGCTTTTCTGTCTTCAATTGCTACCATCCAATTTAGTGTAATTCACTATAATTTACTCCAGAGTGCTAAAAACTACAGCAGCCCGATCGCCAGCAAAATGACAGAACTCCGATCGGAGCCAAGGCCACAGAATTGCAGCAAACGCGCAGAGAACCAAAATAGATCCCGGGAGCGATGCCTGCCCTTGTCTCGCCCTCGGGAGGGTGAGCGCAGGGGGCTCTGCCAGGCGACCGGGACGAGTCTCACTTCCTCTCCCTAGACTGCGTCTAGGTCCGCCCCAGCCCCTCTACCCACACCGGCTCTTGAAGCTCCTCAGGCTCCAGACGCCGGCTGTTATGTAACCGCTTCCTCAGAAAAGCCACATGGTGTCAGGTCGGCGGTCACAAAGTGCTTTGCTTCTGCCCGAGAGAGCGAGGAGGCGGTGCTGAGATGAGACGCCTTCCACCAGTGGTGGAGTGCGATACTGCAAGATTTGGTATCGATCCCATACCAAATAATACAAGACACAGGATACTATTTATTTAAGCTGAATGTATCATTGAATTTTTTCACAATTTCCCCACGACCTTTAAGTGTTTTTGTGATTTTTTTTTTTGACTCTGTGGATTATTAATGAGTTCATGAGAAAACTCAGGACACTATTTGGGCATTTTTGGTCAATTAAATTTGTTCACACCATTCGATGCCTTTCGCAACTTTGGAGCAGAAGTCTTCACAAAGAGCTGGTTGTTTGGCATCCATTCAAATTTTTTTCTCCCTGGTATTCAAAATAATTTCATGAGCCTGTGTGAAAAAAACAAAACAAAAGATTTTATTCTAACTTGATGGGCAACCCTGTTGTGGTTTAAACATCGAGATCAACATGTACAAATGCAATATCTACATACAAGTCTGAAGTGTCCATCTTATTGAAAACAATCAATACAGATACCAATATTTCTATTTGGATTGATGCGCCCAGCATTAACCACCAGACGGAACGCAGCCACCCCACCAAGAAGAACCAATCTGACCTGAGCTGAGTTGTGACTGTGGTTGCATAACGCTCGTCCTGATGCACCTCCTCTGTTTGATTTACTGACTTCATCTTTACTGACAGATCTTTTAAACCTTCTTCTCTGTTGTTTTTTTTCTCTCTACCAGGTGGACAGTTGGGCTCTGGGGGTGCTGCTGTACACGCTGGTCTACGGTACCATGCCGTTTGACGGGGGCGACCACAAGAACCTCATTCGCCAGATCAGCAACGGCGAGTACAAAGAGCCCGCCCAGTCCTCAGGTAAGTGAAACGCACCGCCAAACGCGTGGTGGTCTGTCACCAGACTTGACGCACATTTACCTACATTCTGATGAGAAAATAACAGTGTAGTAACTGTCAGTTTACAATTTACAGACAGTCTCAACAGTTTCAACTGTCTTTTTTTTATTATTAGCTCTAGAACAAAAAGACAGTCTAAGCTCTAATCTCAATCCAGAACTGCCTTCATTTCACTTTCTTCATCTTTAGCTGCCAGTTTGCTGCTGTCAATCATCAACACTAAACCTTCACACAAACCTGTGAAAAGAAGTGAAAAGTGCAATGTCGATTTTTTTTTTTTTAATAATAATAATAATAATAATAAACTTTTATTTGTACAGCGCTAAATCACAACCAATGGCGTCTCAAAGCGCTTTTTACAATCAGAGAGAACCAACCGGGCCCCCCGGAGCAAGCAAGATGCGACAGTGGCTGGGAAAAACTCCCCTGTGGGAAGAAACCTAGGGCAGAACCAGACTCCAGAGGGCCATCATCTGCCTATGAGCAGTTGGGGTGAAATACAAAAATAGAGGAGATACAGAGAAAGAGAGAAAGGAGCAGAGTGAGCCAGGGTGGCAGACAGGACAGAGTGAAAAACAGATACACCAACCAGGCATTCACAAAACGGATATAAACACAAAGAATAGGAAATAATTCAAGGCTGCTGTCCGCGTGGGCTATAAGTGTCCATGCTTTGGAAGGCAAGAGCCTAGCTCGATGGACAATCTGCCGATAGGACAAGTCCAGGTCCTAGGTGTGGTGGTGGGGTGAAGCGATGACACCAAGACCCCCAGGACAGCACAATCCAGCTCCTGGCGCAGTGGTCATCACCTGCCGGGGACACAGAGACTGCGGCAGTATCATGCATATCGAGCATACTGTACAAAACATAGTGAGAGCTAGTTTGGACAGAGTAGATAGAGTCAAAGATTGAGTCAAAGATTGATTGGGTGAGGAGAGTGATAAGAGGCTCCGCCTGCACAGAGCAACGATCCCTGTAACGGGAGCGAAAGATCTCCCTCCACGGCGTAAGCCTATAGCAGCTTAACTGACAGTGGATGGAATCTAACTATAAGCTTTAAGAAAAAGTTTAAGAAATAGTTTATTTAAGTCTACTCCTAAATAAACTAACTGTGTCTGCCCCCCTCACCGAGGCTGGAAGATGATTCCAAAATAAAGGTGCCAGGAAACTGAAACACCTACCACCTGACCTAACTCTAGAAATTTTTGGGATAACTGAAAGACCTGAATCCTCAGAGCGAAGGGCTCTTGGAGGATGATAAAGTTCAATTAGTTCCCTAATATAAGAAGGAGCTTGAGAATAAAGAGCTTTGTAAGTTAAAACTAGAATCTTAAATTCAATTCTAAATTTGACTGGCAGCCAATGCAAGGAAGCTAAGATTGGAGTATTATGCTGCCTCCTTCTAGTTCCGGTTAACAATCGTGCCGCAGAGTTTTGGATTAACTGTAATGTCCTAAGGGACGAATTTGGGCATCCTGCTAGTACCGAGTTACAGTAATCTAGCCTAGAAGTAACAAAAGCATGGATTATTTTTTGAGCGTCTTTGAAGGACAAAAAAACTCGAATTTTGGCAATGTTTCTTAAGTGGAAGAAAGCTGACCTCCCCACATTCTGTATATGAGAATTAAAGGTCAGGTCCTGATCAAAAGTGACTCCAAGGTTCCTCACAGTAGAACTGGGTGTCGTACCAAATAGACCACCCTGTCCATCAAAGGCTCTGTCCCTACTCTCTCGCAAACCAAATATAATGACCTCAGTTTTATCGGTATTAAGCAACAAGAAATTCTGTGTCATCCAAGTTCTGACATCACGAAGACAAGATTCCAATTTGGCCAACTGATGAGCCTCATTTTCCTTAAAAGACAAGTACAGCTGTGTGTCATCTGCGTAAGAATGGAAACTGATGTTATGCTTTCTGATGATGTCACCAAGAGGTGACATGTAGATGTTGAAGAGGAGTGGCCCAAGTACAGATCCTTGCGGGACACCATGACTAACCCTCTTACGTTCTGATGAATGATTATGAACATGAACAAACTGAAAACGGTCAGACAAGTAAGATCCAAACCAGTCCAAGGCGCGATCCTTGATGTCAATAGCATCTTCTAATCTCCTAAGAAGAATGCTGTGGTCAACTGTATCAAATGCTGCACTGAGATCTAGGAGGACCAGAACAGAGAGAAGACCTCTGTCAGATGCACACAAGAGATCATTACTTACCTTAAGCAATGCAGTTTCAGTGCTATGACCAACTCTGAAGCCTGACTGAAAAACCTCAAATGGATTGCTGTCGTTCAAGAAGTCCACAAGCTGCCTAGCAACAACTTTTTCTAAGATCTTAGAGAGAAACGGAAGGTTCGAGATTGGCCTATAATTTGAAAGCACACTCGAGTCCAAATTGGGTTTTTTGATCAGAGGCTTGATTACAGCCACTTTGAAAGCATGAGGGACAAAACCTGTTGATAGAGAATGATTGATAATTCTAAGAATGACACAATGAAGCAATGGGGAACCTCCTTGAGAAGCCTGGTTGGAATTGGGTCCAAAAGACTCGTGGTCGGCTTAGCAGAGGAGACAAGAGAATCAAGTTCAGAGAGTCCAACTTGCCGAAAACTCCCGAAATAAACACTGGGGTTGCCATGCTGAGAAAGATCTGCCATGTGACCAGTGGAAGAAAAAAGAAGACAAAGAATTCCCAATCTCAGTTCTGATATCTTCTACTTTTTGCTGGAAGAAATTCAAGAAATCGTTGCTTGACAGGCCAATAGGGACGCATGGCTCAACACAATGATGGCTCCTCGTCAGCTTAGCAACTGTACTAAATAAAAACGTTGGGTTGTTCTTGTTGGAGTCAATAAGAGCAGATTAGTAGGAAGCTCTATTGATACACAGGGCCTTTTTCTAGGACCTAAAGCAATCCTGCCAAGTCTTGAAAGATGAAGCTGTTTTTGACGAACGCCAAGTTCTCTCAAGCCTTCGCAAATTTTGTTTTAATTTGCGAATAGAGGAAGTAAACCAAGGGGCTGATCGATCCTGCCTTTTCGTTCTTACCTTATAAGGGGCAAGATCATCCAATGTTGATTTCAGAATACCAGAAAAACGATCTGTCAAGGAGTCAAGATCAAGATCAGGCAAGTGGGTGGGGGGAGAGGCCGGAAGCATGTCCAGAAGTACAAGAGCATCAAGCAGATCAGGAAGCCTCTCTTTAAATTCAGCAACAACAAAGTCTGAAATATTTCTACTCATTATAGACCTTGCTTGGGGAATGTGATCCGCCACAATGAAGCCGAAAGTGATCAGAAAGTGGTCAGACAAAACGTCATTTCAGGGAAAGATTGTCAACTGCTCCACACCAAGTCCAAAAGTGAGCACAAGATCCAAAGTATGACTATGCCTATGAGTGGGTACATTCACAACTTGAAGAAAGCCTAAGGAGTCGAGGATAGATTTGAAATGAGAACTCAGACTGTCACTCTCAATGTCAACATGGATATTAAAATCTCCAATCACTATGATCTTATCCTTAGTCAATGCTAAAGTAGACAAAAACTCTGAAAATTCATCTAAGAAAGAAGAATATGGACCGGGGGGACGGTAGACAACAATGAATTCAACGGAATCTGCCTGTCTATCAGGTGACAGCAAAATAGACATCGCTAAACTCTCAAATGAACTATAAATAGATTGAGCCTTGAGATTGACTAACAAATTGGAATTATAAATAGCTGCAACGCCACCTCCTCGACCACTATCACGAGCCTGATGAGTATTAATATGACTAGGAGGAGTGGCTTCATTAAGACTAAAACATTCATCTTGACGTAACCATGTCTCTGTGAGGCCAAAAATATCAACATTATGTTCACTAATCAAATCATTAACTGAAACTGCCTTGGAATGTAGAGACCTAATGTTAAGGAGGCCACATTTCACCATTTTGTTTGTGGGAGACCCTGGAGCCACCTCCGACCGGGCCCCCTTATTTCTACAATCTATTCGAATTAGGTTACTATAATCGATTGGAGATTTGCACAGCATAAGAGGTTTGGAAGTGCGAGGGACCGACACAACTTCTATTGGAAAAGACTGGCAGGGCTTCGAGGACTTACTAACGGCTGGGGACGGCAGTGAGAGAAGCCCAGAGTAGCGTGTAGGACTACAACTCTGTTGCCTGGTCTCCACCCTGGAGCATCAGTGAGTGGAAGCTAAAATTTTAACTATATTGCTAGATAAGAGAGCTGCACCTTCCCGGGTGGGATGAATGCCATCCCTCCTAACAAGACCAGGCTTGCCCCAGAAAGGCTTCCAGTTATCTACAAAGCCCACCGAGTTATTGGGACACCACCCTGACAGCCAACGGTGAAAAGATGACATGCGGCTAAACATCTCATCATTCCTAACATTTGGCAAGGGGCCAGAGAAAACTACTTCGTCCGACATGATCTGAGCAAATGCGCACACCGAAGCTACGTTTAACTTAGTGACCTCGGACGCTTTTAGGCGTGCATCATTGAAACCACAGTGAATTACAATCCGCCTAAATCTCCGTTTATTCTTAGCCATTAACTTTAAATGCCCTTCAATATCGGCCGCCCTGGCCCCGGGGATGCACTTCACTGTGGCCGATGGCTGTCCTAGGTTAACATGCCTCACTATAGACGAGCCGATCACCAGAGTGTCAATCTCAGTCGGCGTGCTGCTGAGTGGGGCAAACTTATTCGAGACATGGACGGAGGGGGCCTGGTGTTGAGAATGGTGGTGGTGCCCGGCAGACTTGTTCAGGCTACGCTTCCTCCTGACAGTCACCCAACCGACCTTTCCCGGCTGCTCGGGAGCCGCGAAGGGAGGGGAACTAGTGGGACCTAGAGACTCCGACGCTACGCTAGCGAATGAACGCTCCGCTCCAGCTAGGCTAACCCTACTTGCTACGGGACTACTATGCTCGAAGGAGCGAAGACGTTCCTCAAGCTGGCTAAGTCTCGCCTCAAGCGCTAACATAGCACTACATTTAATACACATCCCTGACTCGGTAATTGAGGACGAGCTAAAGCTAAGCATCTGGCAGTGTGAGCAAGAAAAGACGGGAGGGGAGAGAGGAGGGACAGGGGAGAGGTGAGAGGGAGAAGCCATGGCTTCGACTGTGCTTATGCAAACAGATAGAGATAGGTGTATTGAGAAGAGACTAAATAATTTGGAGAACGATCACCTTTTAAGAGAAAACAGTCCAGTGGTTCGCTCAGTCAGAGCTCAAGAGCGGCGTGGCTGGCTGGCCGGCTGTGCTGTCGCCTCCTGTGTGACGCTGTTTTTAAATATATATTTTATTTTTTTTACATGCTTACTTTAATAAGAATGCAGAATGCCTTCTGCAAAGTCTTTTCTCAGTGGAGAAATTAAAAAAGAGTGATGTTAATATTAACCTCATTGCATGTCAGGATGGATTTGGAATTGAAGCACATGAATAAGCAGATAAACACAATATTAAGGTTCCCTAATTAAATATTTGCATTACAATTCTGCTAAAGTCTTTATTTGTACTTTCCAGTGGTTATTTCCTTTTCATACTGATGAATGATCACAGCTGCAGTCAAGCCTGCTTCATCACAGTTTACTGCCAAGTGTCTTTTGTGTATGCAAGACCATCCATCCATCCATCCATTTTCAATACCCACTTCATCCTGCACTTGTGGTTGCAGGGGTCAGCTGGAGCCTCTCCCAGCTGTCATAGGGCAGAGGCAGGGTGACACCCTGGACGAGTCAGAATGCAAGACTGAAAAACAAAATGATAATAATATTTTTTGTTTGTTTGTTTTTCCCTGCCAGATGCTCGCGGACTGATCCGCTGGATGCTGATGGTGAACCCGGAGCGCCGGGCCACGGTGGAGGACATCGCCAACCACTGGTGGGTGAACTGGGGCTGGAAGAGCAGTGTGTGCGACTGCGAGAGCCAGCGCGACCTTGGCGGCTCGCCCATGCTGGCCCGCTTCATCGACTGGCAGAACCGGGCTGAGCCGCGCGGCCCTGGGGCCAAAGCTCCCGAGCCGCCGCTGCGCCAGAGGCCCAAGAAGTCCAAGAAGGAGAACGTGGAGGCGGGAAATCCTGAGGGCGGAGCTGGAGACAAGCCGGGCCTGAAGAGGCCCAAAGGCATCCTAAAGACCACGGTGACGGAGAAGCAGCAGCTGCCTGCTAGCCTGCAGGGGGCGCCGCTGTCTCCGTACACTTTTTTGCTGCCGCGGCAGCAGTGCGGGGGGGGGGTGGAGGAGGCCACCACGCCGCAGCGGGAGGAGGACGAGGAGGATGAGGAGGATGTTGGAGAGGAGGAGGGGGATGTTGGGGAGGAGGAAGGGGAGGGGCCGACTCTGCGGGGGGGCTCGCCTGCCAAGACGGCGCCGTCGCTGCCCAAGAAGGGCATCTTGAAGAACAACCATCAGCGGGAGTCGGGCTACTACTCGTCGCCCGAGCGCAGCGAGTCCTCTGAGCTGCTAGGGGGCGCCAGCATGTCCCTGCTGGCCGCCTCACCGCCGCGGAGGGCCATTGGCCGCAAGGGCATCTTGAAGCGCAACGGCAAGTACTCCACCCACAGCGGACTCCCGTCGGCCACCACCTCTGCAGCTCCGGGCCCACCGCCCCCACTGCCTGACTCAGGCCTGTCCCGCAGCCAGAGTCGACCCTCTAGCATTGTGGGCGAGGATGGCGGCAGCGTACTGGCGCTGTCACCCGCCTCACTTGGTGGTGCTGCCGAGTGGCACCCCACCTCGCCGCGCCACCACCCCAACATCAGGGCCTGCGTGTCGGCCGAGAACCTGCTGCACCTCGCCCACTTCAAGGGCTTCCAGGCCTTGGCCCCGGGCCACCAGGGAGGGGCCAAGTTCAGCCGCGGCCCCAGGATCAGGGGCTCCCCTGGGGACAACGGCAGCTTCTCCCTGCTGGGGGACCTGGAGGACATGACTCAGGTGTACCAGCAAGCCCTGGACATCAGCAGCAAGCTCACCTAGCAGGAACCAGGAGCAGGAACTGTGTGTGTGTGTGTGTGTGTGTGTTTTATGGGGCGTGCATTAACGACCGGTGTGTTACTGGGATACACCTTTTGGGGAATGATTGGTTTTCCCAACAGAGAGTGAATTGAGATGGGAAGTTTGCTGGCATGCTCACACACTCTGCCATACACGCACACTCTCTTTCTCTCTCCCTCCCTCTCCCTCACAGACACACACACACACATACACATACGCACACACACACACACACGCACAGATGTACAGGCTAAGGTGCACTATGCTGGCCAGATGAAATTCAGTTAAGCTTTTGTGAACAGCAGAGAGGGAGAGAGAGAGAGAGAGAGAGAGAGAGAGAGAGAGAGAGAGAGAGAGAGAGAGATAGGCAGAGAGAGAGAGAGAGAGAGAGAGAGAGACCTCTGCCACCCAGTCCGGAGGCTCTGCTGTGTCTCTAACATGTTTACATATTCAGCAAGAAAAAGGAAAGTTAACAATCACAAACGCCAAAAGAAGTGGCCAGAGAGCAGCGGCTGGCTCTCCTCGCACTCCACCACCGCCGCTGCCGCCGCCACCACCACCGCCACCACCCACTGGGAGTTTACAAAAGCACCTTAAACACACACACACACACTCAAAAGAGAAAAGAAAACTCACACAGAGCACATGCTTTTGTTGTCAGGGTGAGGAGGAAGGGAAAAAACAACAACATAACAATAACAAACCAGGGTCTTGTTCCAAAAAAACAAAAACAAAACAACAATTTTGCTGATTATTTATTCATTTTTTTTGTAGCTGTGTTTTGTTGCTTTGAGCGCAGAACTGAACTGGCCGGCCGCTGGCTGATACTGGAGCCTTCACTCTTTGGGTGCAACTGACGTAGATAAGAAGCAAATATGTACCATTATAGCTTCTTAAAGGTGTATCACCTATATGTGTGTTGATACCGGGGGAGGAGGGGTATGTAGGAAGTGCCTTTTTTTGATTCATCAGAATGGAGAAAACAATGATGTATGTGACTTCCTCAGAGTAGAGGGGAACCAGCAGGCCAGCCTATCGCCAGTGATGCTTTTAATTTTTAATGTTTTTTTTTTGTTGTTTTCTTTAAATCAAAATGAGCAGTGACCCAGGGCCTTTGAGCACACGTTCTGCCAAACTTGACATCATCCCAAAGGGTCAGAAGTCGCTGTCCAAAGATCCAGATCAGAGGGCAGCAGTTTATATCCAAAGGCAGCTCCTCCGTTTTGGGGCCTCGTCAGCAGTTTTTGGCGGCTCCGCCTCGAGAAGCAGGTCTGGAGGGGCTTCGTCCCCCCAGGATGCACATGGATCTCTGGACATCGGGGAAGTTTGCTTGGCTGGTTATTCTTTCGAAGCCACCCGCCGGAGCAGGCTGTGGAAGAAATGGCTCTTTGGTCTTTTTAATCTGTAATCTTTTTCTTTTGAATTTTCTCCGGCCAAAGAGCTGCCAAGGCCTCCATTATTAACCGGCTGACGGTTAATAATTCACCCAAAGCTATTAGAAAAGGCTAAATCAGGTAGTTTGTTTTAGTGTGCTGATGACGTGGCAAATTCCTCTGACCGAGGCGTGTTGACATTTGAGATCTCGATCAGCGCTGGCCCGACTCAGCACTCAGGTGGGATCTGCAGCTCTCAGCCCTCCAGCTGTGTAAACTACTCCATTATGTCAACCAAGCACAAGTTGCCCCGGCTGTTGATGTTTTGTTTTTTTTGACAGTAGGAGGGAAAAACGGCAATGTTTAGAGACTTAGAGCTAGAGGGAGGAATGAGTAGAAGAAGAAAGAATGAGAAGAAGAAGGACAAGGAGAAGAAGAAGGAGAAAAGCTTTTTTGATAGTCTGGAAGAATGCTAAGAACATGGTGGACTTTCCTACCTGGATAGATCGAGAAGTTTTATTTTGAAAGGGTCTGCAACGTAGTAGTAGTAGTAGTGAAGGAAGTGGTTAGAAGAGTAGAGGGATGGTTTTGTGTAAGTACCAAAGAAGTTTTTGCCAAGCTTTGATAGAATCTTGAGAAGCAAGACTCTCCCCTCCCCCACAGACAGACAGACAGACAGACACACACACACACACACACACACCATTGGTTCAACCTCAAGTTTATTTTTCTTTTCTATTTTTTATTTTTCTGGTCGAGGAAGTAAACCCGGAGACAACAAGTGTTGGATGTGAAAAACAGGTCCTGGGTCAGGATGAGACTGACAGAGCCGTTGCGTATTATATTGCATTTAATTGCCTTTTGTATTGTATTTTTTTTTATTGTCAACTGGATTTACAGTGAGAAAATTATACTATGTTAGTATTTTTTGCTTTATTATGCTTCTGTTTTTGATTTTCCAAAATATAAGAAACTTTATATATTGCTTTATGCCATGGCAGCAAATGATGCTTTCTTCCTCGAAGTGGAGGGAGTCTGTACCAGACACAGACAGAGCCAATCTGGAAGGGATTTGGTCCCAAACCCACTCCCCTTTTTTTCTTATTATTTTTTGTTCTCACCAGTCGGTTAGAAAAGTCAAAAGAGCGACTTTCGTGCTTAAAAAAAAATGGGTGAAATGAAAGAAACCTGTGGAAACATATCAAAAAGCTCAATCTGGAAAAAGAAATGATCCCTCCTCTGCCGAAGTAGACAAAGTTTTGAATGCTGGAACAACTGGAGACAAAATGGGGAATGAAAGCATTTACATCTGCCAAACTGGAATAAGCGGTGTGTATCTGTTAGTTAGCAGAAAGTCTAATCATAGGAAAACTTGACTGGATATTGTTAAGACATAAATAATTGTATTGTGTTATTTAAGCGTTATTTTTGATATGGCTCATTACATTTGTTTGCCAACATTGGCTGCTTTGTTTTTTTTGTTTGTTTTGCGATTCTGGACTGCCAAGGTAGATTAAGTTGTGTGCCTTTGGTCTCTTTTATGAACTTTCTTGTTTGTTTTTATAATGAAAAAATATTATCTATGCGTTTTTATACTTGTATTTATTGGTGATCAAGCCATTTCATTGTGTCGATAAAATGCCCATTGCTCATGCTTTGGGCCTCCTCCTGACCGTGTTGTGTTTAGGGCACACTGCACATACAGATACAGTTGTATTTTATTGATAAAAGTAGAATCATCTCATGGTGAAATCAGCGGCCGAGCGACTATTTTCTGAGACTAGTCGAGCGATAAGAGTCCCTCAGACCGTGTAAAATGTCTTAATTAATTTCTACTCAACACGATGCATCTCCTGTACTGTATCCACTCAAATAAATGGATCTCCAAAGTCTTTTGTTTCACTTTCACTGTGTGTGTGCGTGTGTGTGTTTGTGTGGTCTCTCGCTCCATAATTGAAATCATACTGGAATTAGAATATTAGCTTTTGAAAAGAATTCCTAATAAATAGAAACCTTTCTTTGGTTTATGGACTATTATTGGGCAGTTTCTCTGCCGCACACTTTGCAAACATCCTCGGGTGAGAGGGTCGAGGTTGTCGTCTGTGGCACACATCCAGAGTTTCTATCAACAAGTGCTTCCAAAAAGTTTTAGCCTCCCAAAGTTGGAAACTGGAACGTGCCGACGCAATGAACTTTTCAAGTTATTTATCTTCGATCCTGTGGTGAGGCTATAAACAAATATTCCCAGAGGGTCCAAATTTGGGGCCGGAAGCACAAATAATCAGCCCTCCTCGTCTTCTCCGTCAGCAGGGGACGATAGTAAAATGAACTATTAATGGATGGCCTCATTTCACTGCCTTTTCTCAGAATCCGTGGCCCAGAAACCTCAATGTGTGAATCCTGAGGCTGCAGGACGGGCAGTTCCAGCGTGATGGATTCATTTTGCCAAATAAATGAAGCAGTGCGGCCAGAAGGTGGGCGTGAGAATGTCAGCGTTCGTTTACTGAAACCTCAGTCCGCCCCTGGAACTGAGTGAATACAGAGGCAAACAACCCCAAACTCCACAAATTGTACATTAGCTCAATAAACTAGCCAACAAACTTCAGTTGCTCTTGTTTTTCAGGAAACATACTAAACATTTAGGAAACTAATTGTCTCTTTCCAAACATCACCATCTTTCCAGGAGACCACAAACAAATGGCTAAATTTGAGACCGGGAGATGAAAAATAAAATTGTGAAAATGTGCATTCCCAATGTGCACTGGGCCGTTTGAACGTGAACTTCCTGAAACCAAGAGGAGTGGACGAGTGACGCCCGGTTCACACTGGACGCAGAAGCGCCGCGAAGCGCTTCCATTCGGCGCCCATGTTAATCAATGTTAGTGGTTCACACCAGATGCGAACAGGCGCTGCTGTCGTTTCGGCGTCTGCTCTATTTTGTGCGCGAGCCGCGAGCGATCCTCGTCAATCGCTCAGGAAGTCGCTCAAAAAAAAAACGAGAAAATCCTGTGAATTTTCAAAATAAAAGCGAATGACAAATTCGATCATATTTTTGTATGTTATATTTGTCAGTACATTGTATCAGAGTGCGAGAGAAATTAAACAAATACAAGCACGCGCGCGCGCGCACACACACACACACACACACACAGAGGAAGACTTGATCAAAATACCTCTGTGTTTGATCCTATAGATGCCGGTCAGTGAGATCATTATGAAAGAGGTCTTGAGATGGACACCTGAGTGCGTGCTTCTATTTCCACACACACACACACACACACACACACACCTACGAAAGTGAGCAACGGAGCGGGCTGGCTACGGGGCCGGGGGGACAATGATGAAAATGATTTTTTGGAAGCTTCCACTTCCATTGAAATGAATCGCACAAGCCGCGCGCCCGTTCGCGTCTGGTGTGAACCACTACATTGATTTACATGGGCGCTTCGCGGCGCTTCCGCGTCCAGTGTGAACCGGGCGTGAGGAGCTGCTGAAACCAGCTAACCCTAACCTGCCACTGGTGATCCACCTGATGAGACGCACCTGGTCTGGGAGAATGTGAAGCTCCGGTCCCAGCAGCACAGAGGAGGCACAGATCCATGGATGGGCGCAGATCCACTCCATGGATGTGTAGTTTAATATTCATATTTGTTTGTTTTTGTGCTTTTTGGTGTTAATGTGTTTCCCTGTTGGATTTGAGTGGGCGGCGGTCTCGTGATGAACCAGGATCAGGCAATGACTGTTCAAGTGGAATTTACAGAATAAGAGACATAAAGGCATTCATGTGGAATTTTCCAGCTGTTCACGGCCACTGTAGTTGCTGTGCTGCTGACAGAATCGAAGATGTTCACACAAGAAATGCAGATGGATGTTGTGATGTGGTGTGGGGGTGCAGAGGGTTGTACTAGAGAAACCTGTGGGCTCTGGGAAAAAAGTTTTTTGACTTTTTACTGGTGATTGACAGCCAACCAGCCCCAATCAACGGAAAAAAAAATAAAAAATCCAATGCTGGTCAATTTTCACCCAAACTACGCAGTTCCAGTTACAGAGTGGAAACCAGGCGGCAGCTCACCTGAGCACCTTGGCAGAACCACTGTTGATATTAATTACGTATCCACCAAATGGTCAAGGATTGTTTTTCTTTCCTTCTCCAGTTTCTTTCTTTTCTTTTTTTTCTTTTTTAGTACCCAGCACACCTGCTGCTAATTATATTAGTGAAGCTCAAACTTTTAGGGGAGGTGGAATTTCTTTTTTCGTTCTTTTTGCTGGTTAGAGTCCTGACAGTGTCAAAGCAGTGGCAGCAGCAGATGACAACGACGACGACTACATGAAGCAGAGGAGAGAGTCTGGTTTTGCTGCTGCTGCCGAGTCTTTGGCTCTTTGGTCATGATGAGGACGGCAGTCGCGCTGACACACCGCTGCATGCTTTGGAAGAAGCTCAGATCCAAAAACATTCAGTGAAATCAGCAGAGTGCGGTGCAGTGCAGTGGGATCCAGGCTCCTGCAGTCACACATTGAAGCTGTTGTCCCGAGTCTGACATTGGCCCGGCGGCCAGTCCGCCGTATAAAATGAGCCCTTTAAGCCTTCTATTGAGAAACTCCTCTCGGATCAATGTAATCTTTTCGTCAGGGTGACAGCGAGCGACATTCAAATCACATGAATCATCGCGGAGAGTCATTACTCGTACTTACTCTGGGACTTCTCCTTTTTTTCTCACAAGGGGAGCAGAGTAATCTTGGAACTTGGAGCAAGCACAGGTGTCTTTGTTTTAGGGGGGAAATTCAACTTGTCGAGACACGAGAGAGCAGCAGTACAAGCGACAATAATGTAAAAAGAAAATGCAAAAAATTATAAAAATCACCCAGCAGTTCAGCCAACTGCAAAGGCCAGCGTCGGGAAGAAAAAAAAACAATGACAAAAGAGAAAATTCCTCTGAAATGTCGCTGATACCATCTCACTTTCAAAGGAAACTTCAATTTCTTCAGAACAATTTATAGATTACTTTTTTTTGGCCCCTTTGAATAAAGTCTAGCTTTTGGACCCCCTGAACCAGTCCCCCACACCCCTCCCCCTGGTGCAGAGCTTTTATTGGTGGAGATGGCGGTGTGTTCAGGTGCCAGTTGCCCCGCAGGTATGCTGAGGGCCTACTTGCTGCTGGCTGCTGTTGCTGCTGTTACTGCTGTGGCTGCTAATGTGGCTGCTGCTGTGGCTGCTGCTGCTGCACGGCGAAAGTTTTCATCAAACCGAGCTTCTCATTCGACTGCAGGATAAACAATCAGAAGGTGCTGAGGCTGCAGAAAGTCCTGCTTGACTGCCGCTGATGCTCCGTCGCAGCAACGACAGTCTGGAGGCGCTGGGCTTTGTCGCGTTTGCACTTTTGGAACGCAGACGCATAGATCCATGCTCCGACGTGCGCTGCTTTTGTTTCACACGTCCTTTTTCTCCTCAACCCTCCCAACCTGCTTTCGCTGCTTTTTTAAAAAAAAAAAAAAATCAATTGAACTTTTATGTGAAAGAGACAAGCATCTTAATGAACATAACATAAACATAAGTACAAGTAGTTTTTGTAAATATGCAAGAGTTAGCAAAACTGCTGATTTACACCTTATGTCTCTTGGTTGGCCACATATATATAGAGATTAAAAAAGTCATTAAAAAAAACAAGTTACAAATTATTAAATAACAAATACTTGCTTACATGGTAGTGAAGTGCACATTATACAATAGCGCAATTGAAAGTATACTTTGATGAAATAAAGTACTTTCCTGCATCCCTGCAGGACTCTTCTTCCTCTTCGCCATGTTAACATTGTTTCTGGACGGAACAAAGTTCTTCTGCTGCCTTTCCATCGTTATTCCTACACGCCGGGAGCCACACACACACACACACACACACACACACACACACACATCCAGCTCTCCAGTCCCTCTCCTGCCCAGATGGCTATTTTTAGCAGGTCTTCTGGAATTTGTTGCTGACTGGCTGCTGCGGGTTGTCTGGGCGGCCATCTCTTCTGGAATGTCTGGCCTACTCTCAAACCGCTCCAGAGTCCCAGCGCAGGGCAGGGCGGGGTGGGCCCACAGCCCGGGGGCTCTGATTACAGCCTCGGCCGGCTGCAGCGACAGGGAGGAAACGTCTCTCTGCAGCCCCAACATGAGGGCTGCATCGCTCCCTCCCGACTCCTGCTGGTTTAATACCATAAACTAGAAACTATGCACTGTGAAATAAAGTTCAGCAACAGCATGTTGCCGCTCAGTTAACAAAAACACACACACACACACACACACACACACACACACACACACACACACACACAGTCTTAGCTTCCCTCTGAAAGTGGTGCTTCGATGGAGCTTGCACATGTTTGGAAGAAGATGAAAAAAACGGGTGAAGCTTTCCAGGGTGGAGTCAGGATCGAGGGTGGATTCAGGATCTGAGGTGGAGTCAGGATCGTGGGCAGAGACGAGATCGAGGGCGGAGTCAGGATCCCGGGCGTCGCCCATCTGCGCCATGTAACCGCCGTGCTGCAAATTGCTGCTGATCCTGCTGATTCTCTGTGAGCTAATGATAGAAATTCAGGACATCTTGATCCGATTTGAATCGAGATGCAAGTAGGCAAGTAGAGAGAGAGAAAGAGAGAGGGAGAGAGAGATTTATTTTCAAAGACAACTTTATTTGCCGCTTTTACAGTTTCATTTTGTTTCTTTTAAAAACGTCTTGTTCAATGAAATAAAAAACAAGCACATAAGTATACCTTGTACAGTAGGACAAAAAAGTATTTGGCAGCCAATGATTCTGCAAGTTGTCCCACTTAAAAAGATGAGAGAGGTCTGTAATGTTCATTATAGGTACACTTCAACTGTGAGAGACAGAATGTAAAAAAAAAAAAATCCAGTAAATCACATTTTATGATTTTCAAAGAATTTATTTGTTTAATGGTGCAGAAAATAAGTATTTAATCAATAACAAAAGTTCACCTCATTTGTAATGTAACCCTGGTTGGCAATGACAGAGGTCAAACATTTCCTGTAGGTTTGCACACACTATAGCTGGTATTAAAGCTGGTGTTGCTGTCCATTAAAAACAAGTTCAAATCCATACCCTGGCCGTTACAGTTTTTCCCAATTGCTGAAACACAAAAGCCAATTCTTTAAACCAAATGACCAGTTCTCTAAACACATTTAATAAAACTAGGCCCCATTTGGCAAAACCATAAACACATTTCACATGAGGACAAATTTCACAAAACACAATCCTCCTTTTTTCATCAATGTAAAAACCTTTTGTTTTGCTAAAACACAAGTTGCAAAAAACTCTGAAACTCTCAAATTAAAGCTCATGTGATGCAAAATGCTTGCCACAGTCAGCAAAATGAAAACACAATGAACACACCTGGCTTCATTCATTAAACATAACAACTCAAAATTGAAGACACTTGCTGCAAATGATGTCACTACACCTATAAAAGCCAGTTCAGAATGCACAGTTTGCTGAAGGTTCAAACAAACACAATGGTGAGTGAGAGGAGGCAGCAATCAAGGAGGAAGAGGAGTAGGTCATGGAGGGAGAGGAGCAGGCCAAGGAGGCAGAGGAGTGGGCCATGGACGGAGAGGAGCAGGCCCAGGAGGGAGAGAAAAACAAACTCGCACCACCATTACAGATGAGATGCAAGCAACAGTCATTGATCATGTCATTGTCCATGGCATGACAATGACTGAAGCAGGACTAAGAGTCCATCCAAACCTGAGTAGGTTCTCAGTGGCCACCATTATCTGGGCATTCAGAGAACACAAAAGGTATTGTACTGTATTGCTGTGTTGGTCACTACAGATTTTTACAGTACAGTGGAGTACAATTGGTTTCATCTCAGTTGCTATATTGCAAAACATGTCCATTGATTCTTCTACTGAATTCATGTTTTTTTTGTTGTTTTTTTACAGTAGAGTACATATAAGTTAGAACTGTAATGCATGTTTGTTTTTCTAGAGTGGAAAGAATGCCACATGTAGGTGGGAGGGTTGCCATATTTTCACCAGCACAAGAAACCCTCATTGTGGATATGGTACAGGAGAACCTCATCAGACTCCGAGAAATCAGGGGCAGAGTCATTGCTGACAATGTCAACTTTGAGAACATTGACAATGTCAGCTTGACCTCAATAGGCCAAGTTCTCTGGCACCAAAGGGTGCTCATGAAGCAGGCCTATAGGGTAACCTTTGAGCGCAACTCTGATAGAATCAAAGACATGCGTTACGAGTATGTACAAGTAAGTATACATCCATGTTCACATTACAGTGGATGCACATATTGTGTTGCTCAGTGGCCTACAGTACTACTGTACAATACTGTGCTACTGTATTGACTGTTGTTCTGGACACTTTCACATTTTCACAGAGAATATTCCGGTTGGACTCGATGGCCAGACCTCATGAGTGCAACTTCCTGGATGAGGCTGGGTTCAACCTCATGAAACGAAGGCAAGGAGGCTGTAACATCATTGGCCAAAGAGCTATCGTTGAGGTTCCTGGACAATGTGGGGAGAACATCACTCTTTGTGTTGCCATGAGTTCAGAGGGGCTTGTCCACCGGCATGCTGTCCTTAGCTCATTTAACACCCAACGTCTCCTCACCTTCGTGGTAGAGCTACGAGACACCTCCTGGACCGCCAGCAACAGAATCCTGGGCCTGCAGATCATCTCATTTATGTAATTATTTGGGACAATCTTTGTTTCCGTTGAACAAACCAGATTCCAGATTCCAACAATTCCTCAATGTCTGTCTGCAACCCTACTCACCTTTCCTCAACCTCATAGAGGAGTTTTTCCTCAACCCCATAGAGGAGTTGATGGGGTTTTCCTCATCCCCTTAGAGCAGTTTTTTTCATCATGGAGGTGGAAGGTGTATGACCATCAACCTTATACGAGAGAGAACCTTCTCAGGCCTGTGATGATGTGCCTGTGGAGGCCTTCCAAGGCTGGATACGCAATGCCAAGGCATTCTTCCCACGTTGCCTGGCAAGAGACAATTATAAGTAGATGAGGTCCTGTGGCTCAACCCAGCGCAACAATGTGATGCCGCATAATGATTATGTGTGTGTGTGTGTGTGTGTGTGTGTGTGTGTGTGTGTGTGTGTGTGTGTGTGTGTTAATACTGCAAATAAAAAAAATCACACCCTGAACGTTGTTTTCAATGAGTATTGATGTATGTAATGGATCCTCTGTAGTGTTTGCATTGAGTTGTGATCCAGTACAGTAGTGTACATACTGTATTTTCCGTAGATTTGCATACTGTTCTTATGAAACACACAACTATGAATGTCAAATACTCTACAGTGATATATTCTGAGAACAGATAGTGTAAGGTTTCCAAAAATGTGCTGGCAGTTATGAAAAAAGAGCATTCTCACACACTGAACATTGTGTTTTCAACTGTTTTGGTTGTAGTGTGTAATGATCTGTGTAGTGTTTAAATTTCCGAAGGCTTTGAGGAGCTGTTTAGGTGTGAAAGTCTGAATTTTGAAGAGAGAAGGTGTGGTTTTGTTTGTGTAGCTTTAGAAGAGTGTGTTCCACCCGAGGCTCCCATACTCATCTTTGGAAACCTAAATCATTGCAACCTGGAAATGTCTTTACCTGGTTTTGATCAGTACATTAGATGTAGCACCAGGAACAATAAAATAGTGGACAAATGTTATGGGAATATTCAAAAGGCATACACAACCACAGTAAAGGCGCCGCTGTCTAATTCAGCCCACAACGTTATTCATCTTATTCCCATTTACCGTTCTGTGCTGAAGAGGAGTAAACCCCTGGTTAAAACTGTTAAAATCTGGTCCATTTAAGCAACGACTGGGATATTTTCCATGAACCAGATCTGAATACATCCACGGATGTTATTACATCTTACATTAACTTCTGTGTGGAGACGGTTAGACCTCACAAGTTAATTAGGATATACTGTATCCAAACAACAAGTCATACATCAATTAGGACATTATGAACTGCATCAGACCCAAGAAGCTCGCCTTTCAGAGCAAGGACCGAGTGCAACAAAGATTAGGGCAAAATAAACTAAAAGAAAACCAGAAACTCAACACAGCATTCATTCTCAGGCTCCTTCTTATATTAGGGAACTAATTGAACTTTATCATCCTCCAAGAGCCCTTCGCTCTGAGGATTCAGGTCTTTTAGTTATCCCAAAAATTTCTAGAGTTAGGTCAGGAGGTAGGTGTTTCAGTTTCCTGGCACCTTTATTTTGGAATCATCTTCCAGCCTCAGTGAGGGGGGCAGACACAGTTCGTTTATTTAGGAGTAGACTTAAGACTTTCCTTTTTCTTAAAGCTTATAGTTAGATTCCATCCACTGTCAGTTAAGCTGCTATAGGCTTACGCCGTGGAGGGAGATCTTTCGCTCCCGTTACAGGGATCGTTGCTCTGTGCAGGCGGAGCCTCTATCACTCTCCTCACCCAATCAATCTTTGACTCTATCTACTCTGTCCAAACTAGCTCTCACTATGCTTTGTACAGTATGCTTGATATGCATGATACTGCCGCAGTCTCTGTGTCCCCGGCAGGTGATGACCACTGCGCCAAGAGCTGAATTGTGCTGTCCTGGGGGTCTTGGTGTCATCGCTTGTCCCACCACCACGCCTAGGACCTGGACTTGTCCTATCGGCAGATTGTCCATCGAGCTAGGCTCTTGCCTTCCAAAGCATGGACACTTACAGCCCACGCGGACAGCAGCCTTGAATTATTTCCTATTCTTTGTGTTTATATCCGTTTTGTGAATGCCTGGTTGGTGTATCTGTTTTTCACTCAGTCCTGTCTGCCACCCTGGCTCACTCTGCTCCTTTCTCTCTTTCTCTGTATCTCCTCTATTTTTGTATTTCACCCCAACTACTCATAGGCAGATGATGGCCCTCTGGAGTCTGGTTCTGCCTATGTTTCTTCGCACAGGGGAGTTTTTCCCAGCCACTGTCGCATCTTGCTTGCTCCGGGGGCCCAGTTGGTTCTCTCTAATTGTATAAAGCGCTTTGAGACGCCATTGGTTGTGATTTAGCGCTGTACAAATAAAAGTTTATTATTATTATTATTATTTACATCAGGGAAGAACAGCTCAGGTTTAATAGCACTCTGACCTTTGCTTTTCACAAAGAATTTCCTAATTTTTTCAACAGAGTAGGAAGTGTTCTTTTCCTCCTGAGAGGCGGAAAATTAAGCCTTCTCTTCTTCATCATAGAGTTTCTGCAGCGTTTTCTTGAATTTTCTTGAATTTACCTCCAACACGTCTTCCATAAAGACATCATTCACGTTTCCATTTTCATTTTCAATTCTGTTAAGAATGTCACTGTTCACTTAACTTTCGTTTTATTTATTAAAACACCATAGCTACTGTTCTTAACATTTGAGGCCAGAACAGCCCCAGCACTGGCTGTCTCGATGTGACCGGCACCGGCAGAAACAGCCTCTGTCTTGGTCGGCACAGCATCACTGGTGGAAACAGCCCTGATGGCTCCGGCCACCTCGGCATCACTGGCGGAGCCAACTCCGTCCTCAGCCACGGCACTGCCACTGGCATCTTCTGTCCTGGCTTCGGGAGCTCAAATGAGATGCCCCTAAGACTTGCACCCAAAAAATGTAATTGTCTCTGAAGTTACAATGTATTTAAAACCATCAATGTTAAAATTCAGGCTCAGGTTGAGGGGACTGTCTGCATCGTTTAGAGTCATGTAGACTTTTCTCCTGTGACAAACTACATGCTTCAGTTTTGGAGACTTGCTGCCCAACACCATATTAATAGCATATTAAAACAAAAAACAAAGAATAGACAGAGAATGCACTCACACACTCACCAAACTCACTTCGTACTCGCACGAGAGAGAGAGAGAGAGAGAGAGAGAGAGAGAGAGAGAGAGAGAGAGAGAGAGAGAGAGAGAGAGAGAGAGAGAAGTAGCAGCAGTGTTTGAATAGAAGCAACTGATTGGCTCTGGCTCTCAATCAGGGGATGTTGGTTCGACTTCAGAGTCGAGGTCCTGTGCACTGTTTGTGGAGGTCCGTCTCTCTCCTGGGTGCACAAAGAGCTGGCCAGGCAAAATTGCTCTTGGCTGAAGCTCAGAAGTAGAAGAGGAGTTTGGCCCTACGACTCGTGTTTCCAGCCACTCGGCTCGGCTGCAGCAGTTTCAGCTCTGCTCATTTTAGCTCATCCTCTAATTTTAATTTTTTGTTCCTGGCTGCTGTGCCCAATCCACCCTGCTCAGCGGCACTTGTGGAAACACAGCAGAAGGCTGGACGGATGGATGGATGTGTCTCCCAGCTAGATCACATTCCTCTGGTTTCCACTTGTGTCTGCTTCTCTTTTTTTTTCAAATGTATTTTATATGGGTCAGTGTTTCTGTAATTAAACTTTTGTCTCCTTTTTTTCACTCTATTTCCATTCACAGCCATTTTCCTCTCTGTCTTTCGCCTTCGGCCTGTTCTTCAGGTGAATTTAGCAAAAAAAAGTGAACCAGGGAAACTCCCAGGCCAGTTTTATCCTACAACCACTTCACCAAACTTGCAATTATAAAGACACACCCTCTCTCTCTCTCTATCTCTCCCTCTCTCTCTCGCTCTGCCTTGCTTTTATCATCTCCACTTTCTTGATTTACATTATGTGACAGTGGCGGTCCTGTCGCTATGCCTCCAATCCCGCCCGGGCGCATGGCTATTACCCGTGAGTCTGGGGTTCAGATTGATTGATTTTTCGAAACCTTTCCCAGTAAATACTGTTTTGTCACTGTCTGTTCACACGGCTCTATCTCTGCTGAATGACTGGTGAACTGAATGACTGGCTGGCTGACAGGTCGGCCTCAAGCTGACGTCTCAGTGATTGATAAGGGGGCTGCTGTGGAAGCCTGCCTTCCTGCTCTCTAACTTTTTCACATGGAGGAGGGGTGGGAGGTAGACACATTACCTTTACTGCTGTTTTTAACAATTGCTAATAGCTGCATTTCCATTACTACTAGAATTGCGCAAAACTTAAATATTGCAATAAAAAACTGGTAATGGAAAGACCTGAACTTTGAAAAACCTCTCAAATATCACTAAACGCTCTCATGAGGTGGTTTTTTAGATGTATCAATATAGAGGTATATCGCAAAAATATAATGAAAAGACTTTTTTTTTAACATTTACACTTCACTGGACGTGATGTACAGGGTTACGTGACCAGTTCACTTCAAGTGAAAATACTCCAAAAGGAAAAATGTTTTGTACCTCGATCCTCCTCAAAGTGCGATCTCGTGGGATGAGATTTTACGAGAATTATGGCTCATGTGCTTCACACCATTCAATGGAAACACCTGCAAATCGCAATTGTACTTTGTCAAAATTTTGGAAATATCGATTTTATTTTGTAAAAAAATAAAATAAAATGGAAACACAGCTGTAGTGACAACTAGCTATAGTTGCATTTTTGATGGTCATCAATCTGGTTGTTTTTCTTGGTTGTTTGCTGTTTCGCTATGTGATCCTGCCTCAACATGACCGTTTTTTCTTTTATTCCCCCTTTCTTTTGAAGCCCCAGTCACACGCTGTCATCAGCTAGCAGGAGTGGGCAAACTTTGGGGTCAGAGCAGAAGCTGATGGATGGAGTGTTTCTCATACCTCATAGGAGAAAAAAAAAATTCTTATGGGATATGTAGAATACACGTGTTTTAATGTCAACTGAGAATGAACTATTAATATAATATCTTCAAGTTTGGCGGACAGGATTGAAAATCTAAACGGGCCGCACATGGCCCCCAGGCTGTAGTTTGCCCATACCTGAGCTAGCAGTTTACGGCCAACTGCTATTGTGAAGGAGTTGGAGCCGACGTATATGTTTAAAGCAGACCGACCCAGACCCCCTTGTTTAATTGAATGCACCCCGTCAGCCTATGCGACTAAAACACAACAACCGCTTCCCAACACAACATTTTTCACTTTTTTTTATTATTCTCTGCCAGTCAGCACATGTAGATAGATGACTTGGTAGCCTTGCGAACCTTAAATCCCTGTCAGGGTGGTCCATCCGTCCACTGTTGTCTCTCTTAAAAGGGGTAACGGGCAAAAAGAAGAAGAACTTCCCAGGAGTCTGTGGGGCCTGACACTCATGATCCCATTACAGCCCACCTACGACACAGCGGCAAACATAAAACAACCAGAAATACAAGCTAATGGAGTGCTAACCACTGACGTAATACAACCCTGACCCGCGGCCCCATCCCATCCCTTCACCTTTTCTTCTTTGTTGTTGGTGCTTCAACAATAGTGTGTCAGCGATGAGAAGCTCCGCCAGACAGATGAAAAATGTGCCTTTTGTCCCAAGCATACTTGTGGAAATGGAAACAAACTATGAGGATATTATTCTGCGGTTCCTCTCATGACAAGGGGATTAAAAGCAGCCTCGGGAGCTGGAGAAGGGGAGGGAGAGAGAGAGAGACGCTTCTTGGTTTGATTTAAGAAAATAGGAACATCCCAGACAGACATCAAGGCTCGTGCTGCCTGCCAAGGCAGAGGGGAGGACAAGGCTAGGGGGTGGGGCGGGAGAGGGGTGAGGGGGGGATTCTTCAGTGAAAGGTTTTAAGTTTTGAAAAAAAAACCCAAAACAAAACAAAAGAAGAGGAAAAAAAGAGAGCTCACCTCGACTGCAGTTGAGTCCCGTTTGATGCTCACTGTGGGGCGACACTTGGCCCTGAGAACATAAAGACACAAATCTACAACCCCAACAACCCCTCCCCCTTAACTCCCAATCACCCCTCCCACCCCACCTGCGGCAGCTGTTCAGACGTCTTGTCTTAACACAGTCGCTCCTCTGTGAGCAGGGACCATCTGCACCTTTTTTCTAGGTGCGAGGAAAAGCAATGCTTTTCATTTTTACTTGTTAAGTCCCCTCCACACCCAACACACACATTTCATGTAATAAGAAAACAAATGACCAGGTAGCGCTTTGAAAGTAGATTTTTCCCCACAGCACCCCCCGCCTCACACCAAGCCCCCCCGCACCCCTCAAATCACAACACGTCCCAGGCCTTCAAAGAGAGAGACACTGCGTTAGGTTGGACCCAGCGGTCTGTGTGGGAGGTTGATATCAAAGGAGAAATTGTGCAAGAGAGAAAGTTGGAGCGATGGTGATGGAGGGAGGCGAGAGTGATGACTCAAGGAAGAGCCGGCGCTGGTGATGGATGAAAGTGCTGGAAATAAAGGGGAGGAGGCAGGGAGAGGAGGAGGAGGGGGGAGAATCAGGGGAGGAGAGGATGAGAGGAGAGGAAAGGAGGAACTTCTTCGAGGCCGACTGGTAGTCCTCCTCCATGGCCTCCTTGAAATCTTCTCAGGCTTTAGTTTTACCCTCCACTACCTCCTGAGCTGTAGGACGCTTGGCCTGTCAGTACCCAACAGCTGCTTCAGGGGTTGCATGAGTCAGCATGGCTTGATAGTACTCCTTCTTCAGCTTGACAACATCCCTTACTGTCGATGTCCATCACAGGCTTCAGGGGTTGCCACCGCAACAGGCACCAAAGACCTTCCGACCACAGCTACAAGCACTGCATTGACAATAGAGGTGGAGAATATGGTCCATTCGGACTCAATGTCTCCAACCTCCCGGACTCCCGGATGGATTGGGCTTTCCCAGAGGTGGGAGTTGAAGACCGCGCTGACAGAGGGCTCAACCAGACATTCCCAACAGACGCTCTTGCGATACGCTTGGGCCTGCCGAGTCTCTCCTGTCTCCTCCCCCACCAGCGGCTCCAACTCTTCAACAGGTAGTGATCAGTTGACAGTTCGGCCCCTCTCTTTGCCCCAGTGTCCAAGACACATGGACGGAGGTCGGAGTTGTTTGTCAACAACAAAGTCGATCATCGACCTCCAGGTCAGGGCATCCTGATGCCAAGTGCACCGGTGGACACCCTTGTACTTGTGTTTTGGATAAACTGTGACTAGCACAGAAGTCCAGCAACAGAACACCGCCTGGGTTCAGATTAGGGAGGCCATTCCTCCCCTTGTAAGACAGTCAAATCCACATCCTGAAGCGTTTTCTCTATTAATGGAAGCTCTTCCCAGACAGGGGTTACAACTGTGTTAATTTCACCCATTGTAATTAACTAACTTGATTTACATGCCACGGGAAAGGAATCCCCGAGGGCCAAAAGGTATCTCCTTGGGTTTGTTTGATGTGCATTTGGGGACTGTCTCTGCCTTTTGTTTATAACTTTCCTTTGAAATGTTGTGAGACTCAGTGCGAGAGGTGTGAAGGTCTTGGTGATCTATTGTTACTGTGGAAAATAACCCTGATGACCAAAAGGTTCCCGAGTAAGAACATATTTGATTTGAATCTTTTAAATATGCATGGTAGAGGTGTCTCTGTTCTGGGAGGATATTTAAGAGAAGGAACAAGAATCTGAGGGGGTCTTTTTGGCTGATCCTGTTCCCTCTTCTTGGTCTGCGTACCATCATTTTCACACAACCGGTCTGTTACATTTTGTTGCATTTTTACTCTGGACGTCGCAATAAACTGGTATGTTATCCATTTCCCTTCAATATCAACTTGTTGAGATTTTTGTTCTATGTGGATAATTATCTGACATTGAATGTTGATTTAGTCTTCAGTTATATGGTAAATGTATCCAAGTAATGCTTGTACTCTTTACCTCTGAGTTGAATAGAAAAGATTGAGTATCATGTTTTTCTACTATTGAGTTAGATTATATAAACCTCTGAATATCTCAACCTAGATGTCTGGGCTGTTCTTCTATGTTAAGAAGGTCACTGAATGATTTGTCTATATCTGCCATCACTGAACTAAGATAGGGATTAATCAGAATCCCAATGACCTTAGTTATATGGTAAGTTTCACTGGACATTATTCAAACCCTTAACCTCTGAGTTGGACAGATAAGATTGGGTATCATGTTCAATAACCTCTGAATACTCCAACCCAGACATCAGGCTATTCTTCCATGTTAAATAAATAAACTGAATAGTTTGTTAATGTATGTAAGCCATCCCTGAACTGAAGACTACTGTCGGAATCACTAGAATTCAATCATATTGAGTCTATATTCTTAACTAGTAATCAAGTCTTTCTCTCAACCGATATACAAAAGTAAAGTTATTATTATCAAATGGAGTCAGATTAAATCAATTATTACGTACTTTACTTTGAAATCCTCATCTTAAGTACCGGAACGACGGAATACGTGTTGGGGAGATATTAGTATTTGTGCCTAGATATTTCCTCCCTACAGTTTGGTGACCCCGACGTGATCTCGCGATCGCATTAAGCAGGAAGGCGAGAGAAGTCAATTCCGCACGTTAAGCAATGAGGTTTGAATCCTGTGCGTCTACCTACAGCTTCTGTGGTAAGTACAAATTGTTTTTTGGAATCGAGGAAAGTTTGAACGCACATCACATATAGACACATAAAATAGAACGGATCGACATATCCATTGTTAGATCGGAGATCGTAGAAATCGATGGGGGCAAAGTTTCATCTCACAATTCACTGGGACAGGGATGTTCAAGTGTAGGCATGGATGAGCAAATCATGGACATGGCTGGTTCGCGTTTATCTGAAAACGTTAGTTCGTCTGAGCGATCTCGGCGTGAATTTAAGATGGAATAACAGTGAAATTCTTCACTGGTATTCCACAAAGGGAGTCGCATTACAATCTAAAAGCAAATTCCGCGACCTCTCTATCGCGACCGTTTATTTACTCCGGCGTAACGACTCAAAAACCATAGCAGAAGGACGCCGCACTTTAGAGAACACCAGAGATTTAGAAACATTACGCTCCGAAGAAATGAAAAGACTACGCGCACAAATCGACGCATTTCATTATGACAAAATAAACTGGGCACGACAAAGTAAAACAATGGAGGCGGAAATTAAACTGCTAAAACAAAAGCTAAAACTAGACAAACGCTACACTTCTCAGCTGGAAGACTACTGTGACAATGCCGGTTTTCCAGTTGCGGCTATAAAAGAGGCTGTTATTAGCTCCAAAAATGTAGAGAATTATAATCAAGACGACAGTGAAGATGAGGATATTACCCTCATCACCGGGTGCCCTGTAACTCAGGTCGACACCGCCAATGAGATTCCTACAACCTCCACAGTTCTCGCAACAGCAGAAAGCCCGCTCTATCCGTCACTCAGCCGGTACACCTCTCACTCGAAGCAAGACAAACGAAACCGGATGAAAACTCATCTTAAAAAGAGTAAATCCGTCAATGTTTCAGTCGTCAAAAGCGGTTACAGATGCGAACAATGGTGTAACCACCATTACCAGAGCATTGTCTTGTGAAGAAACTTGAAGCATCGCGAAGTTATCGGCATCATGCCCGCCGCGGCCCGTTCCAGAGTTACTGGGACAAACTAATGCTCCAAGCATTAGTTTACAATCTAGAGCCCCGCGATGTGTGGCAGATAGTTTTGATTACGGTTCCAGAAGATTTACACTCTAAAATTCCTCAGGGATTGAGGACTGGAACAATCCTTGAAAGACAACCCGGTGAAACTAACGACGGCATTTATAATAGAATAAAAAGAAGTTTTGCTTCAGATGAGAGGACCGCCACAGGCTGAATGGCACCGAATCCTTGATATTAAACAATCAAACAAGGAGACGTTCGAGACATTTGCGGAGCACATGTGGGTGGTTTTCAAAGAATACAGTGGGGTAGAGGATTGCAACCGCAACCACGAAATCCTCCTACAAATGCTACGCAACAATGCTGGACCACTTGTCCAGAATCGTTGGCTCTGGGTGGGGACCCACCCCACAACACGTTTAATGCATTTGTTGAATGGGCCACAAAGATAGAGCAGAGATCAAAGCTCTCAAGCCACGCCCGTAGCTGCAACACAGTGGGTGGCTGAGGGGACAATAATGTCGTCATTTGCGACTATTGTCATCGACCTGGCCATAAAAGAGAACGGTGTTTCAAGCTGCATGGTACCCCACAGTCCCGATTTAGATTTAAGAAATCAACCAATAAATATCCATGAAACCATTTTAAAACTTCCTACATCGGGAACACAGAAACGCATGAGTCCTCACACCAATATTCTAGCTGCCCCAGAACAAATCGACGAACAACAATAGGGATGCGTGGCCTCCATTGGGAGCATTGTTTCCAGCAGCAACCGTATAAAAGTAAAATCTAATCTGGGAGGCCGATTAGTAGATATATTAATTGACACCGGTGCTGCTTGCTCCTGCACAGATATTCCATTACCTTTAACAGGTGAAACCATTCAGATCAAAGGAATAGGTGAGACAATAATGACAGCAATTCTTACAAAACCAGTCCGGATTGATCTAGGCGCAGCAGTGCTAACAGAGCCGCTCTGGTATTTACCGGAAACAGCGAGGGTACGGTTTTGGGCATGGACATAATGGAAAAGCATGGCTTTATTATTCACTGTTTAGAAAAACAAATTGAGATTCTTACAGACAAAACAGCCAAAAAGAAATCAGTCAGAAACTGTGCGAGCATTATGCCCATCACCAACACCGACCCAGTCCAACAATTAATGATAAAACACAGTGACGCATGGGCCAATCATGAACATGATTGTGGCCTTATTGATTTTGAGGTGAGTGTTGAAGGAAATCCACCGCCACCACAAAAACAATACAAAATCAAACCAGAAGCAGAGACTGCTGCTGTTGAAATTGTTAAAGAGCTTGAAGCTAGAGGGATAGTCAGACAATGTAGCTCAGCTGCCAACTCTCCATGTTTGCCGGTACCGAAGGTATCCGGGAAGTGGAGGTTTGGTATTGACTATCAACGTCTAAACCAAGTTCTGCCAAAACACCCTGAACCACTATGTGTTTTCACAGACTCGCGATATGTTTTTGGCACAGTACATGATTACATGGCTCAATGGCAATTACGCAAATTTCTAACCTCGGCAGGAACACCAATCAAACACTTCTCTACAATTACATCAATCTGGCAAGAGATTCAAGCGTGTCAAAACTCCATGTCTGTGATCAAAGTCCGAGCGCATATTCATAGAAACCCGGACGTGCATGAACAAAACAACAACATTGTTGATCAGTTAGCCAAACAGGCAGCAATACATGGTACAGATTTGACACTGAAAATGTCAGATACACCTGCTATAAGCACCATCCCGACTACACCGATTGACATAAAACAATACCAGAAAGATTTGTGGGTCACTGATGAAGAACTTACACCACAGTTGACGCAAGATAAGCTAATCGAAATCAAAGATGGCACCATTCTCAGAGAGAATAAATATGTTGTTCATGCATCATTACATAAACCCGTGATAAAATTGTATCACGACTATGCACATGTTTCCGCTGACAAAACACTACAATTGATTAAACAACAATTCTGGTGGCCAGCGATGGCGGAAGATGTGGACAGCTGGTGTGCCTCTTGCCTTGTGTGTGCTGCCCACAACCAAGGAAAACCTGGCCGCACTAAACTGTGCAGGCCGAATGCACCCAAAGGCCCATGGGAAGCATTACAGATGGATTTCATTGGTCCGTTTCCCAGTGCCAAAGGGGGGTACCGCTATTGTCTCGTTGTAATTGACAAATTCTCCAAATGGGGTGATGTCATCCCTACTCGAAACAACTCCGCAAGAACAGTGGCACGGGTCTTAGCGAACCAAATTATCCCTCTGTTTGGAGCACCTCTCCAAATTGAATCTGATCAAGGCAGCCATTTCACAGGTCTCCCCATCAATTTTCCACAACCTCACAACGTGGTACCAACTCAGAAACACGCCACACTCCAAAATTGGCTCTATTATAGTGATTTACCAACAGTCGAACCATGGACTAGATCCTAAAAAGTGTTATGACACGAAGGATCTAGAGCCGAACATATATAGATGCACACATACAGCCTCACATAATCTCACACACACAGCATATACTGATTTACGATTTAACATAACTTCCTCCACAGAAAACCGACCAAACACTATACTCATCATGGATAGCAAATCAAGTAGCCACTGGTTTTCAACACCTCATCAATAGCAATGAAAACATCATCAAAGCAGTCAAATCGGAGGCGCGAGCCCTTTTAACTGTTAGCCATTTACTCTTCAATCAGACTCGCATTATTGAACATGATATTACTTGTAAAACATACGCACGAGATTTATTTACAACTGCTAGACAAGAGATTCTAGATCTGCGCCTACAAAAGAATCCTAGACATGCACTAAACGATTTGATCGACACTCTAGATTTACATAGATGGTTCATGTCTGGACAAATGAAAGATATCAATTATTCGGAATTGTTGTCTACTGTATTAATGTATACCAACAGTGAATGTATTGGTTGTATCGGGTTCTTTGTCACTTTCCCACTTATTCACCCAGAACGGGTTTTCCAAATTCCACCACCATACGCTCAATAGGCAATGTGGTGAAGAATCAGGTAATAAAATGGGACCACATCATGGGGTATATGACAGTAAGGGACACTGAGACCTGGTTTACCTCTCGCACATGTTGTCATGAAACTCCAAGTTATATTATCTGTACTTGTAATACCCTCAAGCCTTTCTCACAGAATGATTCAAAGCTCATCAGTGTCCAGTCTCTGCATGGATACACAGATGCCATCCAGGTGTCACACACACAGTGGTGTGTCACCAGCGAAATGAACTCTTTTTCCTATGGAGGATTAACCTGCCCAGCAAATCACAGCTTTTGCCTGGAGGTAACAGAGGACTTTTCTATGGGTCAACTTAACATTTTGGGCAGAGTTCCACTGGACCTGGACATCTCTCCTGGTGGGAGGACACCTTCTACGAAGAGAGCACCCAAGCCCTTTCAGACACCATGGACTTGGTTGAAGGGATCATTCAAAACACAGGCTACCATCTCACCCAAGCCCAAGTGCAGGTCAATTTGGCCAAGAAGACAGCGGAAATCCTATCCAGTTCATCTACACGCTCGGCCCAATATGCATACACTTGGTGGGACTGGGTGTTCAAGGGATGTGTGATTGTTAGCGCAGTCATATTCATTGCCACCCTGATCCAATGTTGCTACATCCGATGCGCTCTCCGTTCTCTCCGCAGAGCCACACTCTGCCCTGGTACTCGGTCCCCTGCAACTACCAGATTTACAAGGACTGAAATGATACTACTATGGATGTGGAAAAGGACTGTCAATTCTCAACTTGACCCCTATCGTTTCATTCTATGTTCATTTGTTCTTAACTTTTGTTTTTTCCAGATGGCTCTCAGGGGCCAAAAGGGGGAAACTGTAAGACAGTCAAATCCACATCCTGAAGCGTTTTCTCTATTAATGGAAGCTCTTCCCAGACAGGGGTTACAACTGTGTTAATTTCACCCATTGTAATTAACTAACTTGATTTACATGCCACGGGAAAGGAATCCCCGAGGGCCAAAAGGTATCTCCTTGGGTTTGTTTGATGTGCATTTGGGGACTGTCTCTGCCTTTTGTTTATAACTTTCCTTTGAAATGTTGTGAGACTCAGTGCGAGAGGTGTGAAGGTCTTGGTGATCTATTGTTACTGTGGAAAATAACCCTGATGACCAAAAGGTTCCCGAGTAAGAACATATTTGATTTGAATCTTTTAAATATGCATGGTAGAGGTGTCTCTGTTCTGGGAGGATATTTAAGAGAAGGAACAAGAATCTGAGGGGGTCTTTTTGGCTGATCCTGTTCCCTCTTCTTGGTCTGCGTACCATCATTTTCACACAACCGGTCTGTTACATTTTGTTGCATTTTACTCTGGACGTCGCAATAAACTGGTATGTTATCCATTTCCCTTCAATATCAACTTGTTGAGATTTTTGTTCTATGTGGATAATTATCTGACATTGAATGTTGATTTAGTCTTCAGTTATATGGTAAATGTATCCAAGTAATGCTTGTACTCTTTACCTCTGAGTTGAATAGAAAAGATTGAGTATCATGTTTTTCTACTATTGAGTTAGATTATATAAACCTCTGAATATCTCAACCTAGATGTCTGGGCTGTTCTTCTATGTTAAGAAGGTCACTGAATGATTTGTCTATATCTGCCATCACTGAACTAAGATAGGGATTAATCAGAATCCCAATGACCTTAGTTATATGGTAAGTTTCACTGGACATTATTCAAACCCTTAACCTCTGAGTTGGACAGATAAGATTGGGTATCATGTTCAATAACCTCTGAATACTCCAACCCAGACATCAGGCTATTCTTCCATGTTAAATAAATAAACTGAATAGTTTGTTAATGTATGTAAGCCATCCCTGAACTGAAGACTACTGTCGGAATCACTAGAATTCAATCATATTGAGTCTATATTCTTAACTAGTAATCAAGTCTTTCTCTCAACCGATATACAAAAGTAAAGTTATTATTATCAAATGGAGTCAGATTAAATTAATTATTACGTACTTTACTTTGAAATCCTCATCTTAAGTACCGGAACGACGGAATACGTGTTGGGGAGATATTAGTATTTGTGCCTAGATATTTCCTCCCCTACACCCTTCACACTTTTCCAAGTCTCACTGTTGTTGTCCACATGTGCGTTGAAGTCCCCCAGCAGAAGAACGTAGTGCCCAGTCAGAGCACCATCCAGCACCCCTCCCAGGGACTCCAAGAAGGCCTGGAACTCTGTACTGCTATTCGGGTCGTAGGCCAAAATCCCAGTGAGAGACCCTCTCAAGGAGCTGAGTTCCAGAGCCCAGGCCGTACGTGGAGGTCAGTTGGCAGAATTGATCCTTGAGTTTGTCCTTTTCCTTCCAGGTGCTATTCCCTCCTACTCCTTCTTCCTCAACTATCACGCTTTAAGTGTGTCAACTAAGGAAGCCAACCAGAGCGGTTAAGCTTAAATCACGATCCCTCCCTAAAAACAAATAATAGCCAATCAGTGAGGACTTCATCCCATATAAACTATGGTGCCATAATCTTGATTCTCCCTTGGGAGGTCACCTGGAGACTTTCTTTATTGGTTCACCTGGTTCTACTTCTCAGGCCAAACAATGGGAGAATCCTTGTACATGGTTGCTTGTTTTTTCTAAATTAAACCTTCTGGATCTTAGTACTTTGGTACAACTTCTTCTTGGACAAACCAACACTTCACACTCCCAGACGCCCACTTTCACAGTCTCCACCAGCGCCAACAGGCTTCTGCGATTGGCCGCCACATGTTCTGCCGAGGTTTTCTTTTATTCACAAGATAAACCCCTTGTGATTAGCTATCTTGTTTTTTCCGGTTAAAAAAGTGGATGTTTCCGTGGCCCTCTGTCCGCACAAAGACATGCTGTATCTTTCCCAACGACGTCGAAGGTGGTGACCGTGCTCGCACTTCTCGCTCCCACGTGTTCAAACTCTGATGACACGCCCCTGTGGTGGCAGCAGTGACGGTCGGCAGTGGAGGCGGTGCTGAGGAAGGGTGGGAAAGATTAGTGGACCGACAGACATTCCAGGCAGGCTGATGTCAACATGGGATCACGGAATGCACTCAATATGATGTTATAAAGCTCAAAATGCGAGCGAACAGCTCAACATCCCGCCCCACCACCTCTTGAACAACTTGAGAGCTGATATGTTAGGACGACAGTGGTCCCCCACCAAACCCCACTCCCCCAACAGCTGGCCAAGTGGGAGGTCATATACGGAAAGTTCCTGGAGGTTCCTGCTCCAGAGAAGCTCTTTGTTGTTCCGACTCTGGAAGCAACTCCAGCCTCAAATGGCCTACTGACCAGAGGGCCGCATTCCAAACATTCCCTGCTCTGGCAGCGATGTCCTGGAAAGTCTTTATGAAGGACTTGTTGCCTTGCAGGTGGGGTAGGGGACGTGGGGTCGAGATGTGGATAGTTTGATGTGGTTCCTCCAGATGGACTGCAGGTTGAATCGCTCTCATCTACCTATGAAGCAACAGATTGTTTGGACTGTTGAGTCGTTGGAGGAGGAGGAGGTGGAGAAGGAGGCAGGCAGAGGAGGAGGAAGAGAAGGAGGAAGAGGAGGTGGAGGGGGTGGAGAAGGAGGAAGAGGAGGAGGAGAAGGAGATGGAGGAGGGGAAGGAGAAGGAAGAGGAGGAAGAGGAGGAAGAAGAGGAGGAAGTGGAGGAAGAGGACAATAATCACAGTGGTGGTGATGGTCGCTGGATGATCTAATCTCGGTGGAACCAAGCAGATGACTCACACTTAAGGTGCTGACACACTGAACGCGTTTTGACGTTTTTCAACGCCCTGTGACGACACCTTGGCGCGGCCAATAGGAGAGCAGCCGGTTCTGGGGGAAAATAAAGTGCCCAGATGCAGAGCACGGCACCAGTGTTTACATGTGTGTTAAAACTTCTCTACAACAAACTGTGTCTGACAATTTATGAACATAAGGTTGTTGCTTTTTCATATATATTAGGGTCGGGACATTATCGCGATGATTCGCATTTTATTTTATACTCTAGACAACACAGAACGTACATTGCACGAGTAGAGTTTCCGGCAAAATGGATCAGTTAATGATCAGCTAATGCAGTTAATCAAGCCTCCGGTGCCACCTCAATGCAAAAACACGTAGCAGCTAGTACGAGCACCGGAGCTAACAAGAACGTCAGAGCGCCGAAACCGAGCAGAGTCGCCAACCAGACGCATATTTTTTAAGCTAGTCTTGAGTCCCAGAGCTCGGCGTCATTTCAGATTTTACACTTGGGACACTGCGAGAGACAAGTTTTTCCTCCACTTTTCTCACTCCTTTTGGAGCAACTAACTGGCGCTCTGCGTCTGGCCACTTTTTTCGGAGCCGGCTACTCTCCTATTGGCCGCGCCAAGATGTCGTCACAGCGCGTTGACGCTCGATTTAAAAATGTTTTAAATCGGGTGTCAAGGCGCCAAGGCGTCAAACGCCACCCTTGCGCGACGCTCTGCTCTCTGCGCGGCGTTGCGCTCTTGCGCCGACGTCGCACATACACAATGAATGGCTGCGCTGATGCCCCCCTGCGCTTGACGCGTTCAGTGTGTATGAGCCTTTAAGGTTGTCGCTCAGAGATTTTTTTCTTTTTCATTACGTCGACGTTGTTGTATGTGGACACAGCGTTAAAGGCACATACGTTCTCCAGCCAATTTATTAGGTATACCTGACAACCTGACTATAGGTTATGCATTGCCTGCTGTGGCGAATAAAATGCAAAACAAAAAACACCAAGATGGGCCAATGGACATTAAATCCATTCATTACTCTTTGGCTGTGAGTGACTTTTGACTTTCCTGGGTGGTCAACCTCTGAGGCCCGTCGTCGTGACGTTATTTCAGACGCTGATCACATGAGCGCATGCTAATGTAAGACAGTGGATAGTTTGAAAAACACTCTTCAAACATGCTAATAACCTGTCAATCTGGAGCGCTGGAGGCTCCCTGACACTTAGATGACAATACCCAGTTTGGAGACATGTTATTTCCCACCCCCTCTGTTGTTGTTGTTTTTTTGTTTTTTTTTACTTTTGAGTGCATACTAACAAACAAACTGTTTAAGAAGGCTGGTTCTGTCAGTGGCTGCAAACTAGAGACCTTTGAGGTGGTGGTGGAGAGGAGGATGTTGAACAAACTGTTGTCCATCATGGACAACCAGTAACCACCCTCTCCACCACACATTGGACAGACAGCGGAGCGTCTTCTCCAAGAGACTGAGACAGCTGCCTTGTCTGAAGGAATGCTTCAGGAGATCCTTCTTCCGTAGAGCTATTACCCTATATTACTCTTCCCCGCTGTGTGACAGATAGCATTCTGAACATTTTTCCTGGACTCAATGGCAAATAAAGCACTGATGGTTTAGGAGACCTTGCTTATCCCTGCCTCTGCACAATTTTTGCATATCTTATTTGGTTGTTTGTTGTACATACAGTAGATTGATTTGAGTGTTTTTGTAACTATTGTATATTTTATTTTTTATTTTTTATTTTTAAGTGCTGCAACAGTGTAGTTTCCCTAAAAGATCAATAAACGACATCTATCTATCTATCTATCTATCTATCTATCTATCTATCTATCTATCTATCGACGAACAACCTTGCTGGTTTTGTGGAAGTGTGGGCTATTAATCATGTTCTGTGCACTGTAAATGACAATGGCTCTTTAGTACTTAAAGTATAGTTTTTTTAGAGCCCAAATGTGCTTTTTCCATACTTTTAGTTTACTTTGTCCAAAAATAATCCCTTTTTTGATTAATATGTAAATATTATTTGCCAGAAAGTGTAGAATAAAGTGTGTTTTAAAAGTCAAAAGTCTATCTATCTATCTATGTATCTATCTATCCATCCATCCATCCCCCGGGCCGTAGTTTGCCCACCACTGGCATACAACAATAAAGTACCACTGTATTGGCAACAGGCAGCATGATTTCCCTTTGACTCCACAAGAATTATGTAGATTAGAAAATGTCTCTGGGGAAGGTCTGAAAAAACAAATATGTATTTTGAAGAATCAAAGTTTGTTTTGTTTTTTTTTAAATCAGACTGAAGCAGTTTTGTTGTAAAGGAGAAGGAGGGGAGGCGGAGGAGGGAAAGGGAGTTTTGCTTCAGGTGATTGCTGAACGAAAGACGTGGCATTTTTACAGCCACTCAATTCCCGATTGAAGCAGCTAATGTTTCAACTGGACGTCGTTCCTCCGCCGAACACAGCTGCACAAACACGGCCGGCAGTTTGTTCGATCTCATCACATTCGGCCCTGTGCAAAATGTTAGCAACGGTTTTTGGAGTTACGGTTTGATCCCAGAGGTTCAGGTGAGGACAGGAGGACGACTTCGCTTCCAGGGCAGACGGAACTGTGGGTGGATGGCGAGAGATTAGGTCTGACTTGGTGGCCTGTTGGACTCCACCTTTTATTTTTCACCCCTACAATTTGTCTTTCAGGCACGACTTAGTGGCGTGGGGGTGGGGTGTGCATGAGAGGGTGGAGGGTGGGTGAGGGGCCTGCGAGGGGGTGGAGGGTGGGTGAGGGGTTTGGAGCAGCTACTTCCTTTTCCAGTGAAAAACAAAACAAAAAAAGTTGTAGGGGTTAAAAAGGAGCCGACTGACCCACATAAACAAGCACTCTCATTCATGGCCTCTGTTACTCCCTCATTGCTAAAGTCTGACTCACAAGTACACGCTTAAACCACTCGCCCTCCTCCCGACCCATCACCCCACTCAACCCCCCACCCACCCCACACCGCCATCAAACACCATCTCCCCCGTAACTCACTCACCCTTCTGCAGAGAAGCTCTACACTTCCCTAGTCCATCGATTTTCAAAAGTGTAGCATTTGCAACATGCACAAGCACGCGCGCACACTTACACACACAAAGCACCACATGCTCACACAGTCTGTCCGCCCGTATACACAAAGACGGCAAAGACGGCAGGAGAGAGAGAGAGGAGGTCAACATTACTCTCCTCAAGAATGCAGAAGAAGTTTATGTGGCCATTGAACAAAAAAAAGTGGGGGTGGAGGGGCATCTTGTGTGAGCTCAGATGAGCAATTATCCCTTTTCAGCACACACACACACACACACACAAAAGTAGGACCTGTCTCCCTCCAAAGTTCCTTCTGGCAGGAGGGAGCAGAGCGATGCTAGTGCTAGCTGGGCTAACGCCGTGCTATTCGTACAAGCACTACTTTTGTCTCCTATTTTTGTCACGAGCGCCCCAATTAATTTTTTCCATTTACATAAAAGTGCAAATGTCCTTTAGTGTTTTAGGGTGTTTAGGGCTGTTTGTGGCTAGTGGCGTAGTTAGCTAGCTACTGCCTTCTGAGTTCTCGTGAAGGCTCATCTTGTATACGCTTTCAGCAGACTAAGATGTGGTGACATAATAAAGCTTGGTGACATAATACTAAGAAAATGAAAGGTTTGGGGTAAAACACATACATAGTACATTTAAAAAACACACACACACGCACGCACGCATGCACACATGCACTGCAAACGCGGGCATCTGTCTGCCATGATGAATGATTGTAAGTCGTCTCGTTCTGAAGAGGTTTTCGCAGCTTTGTGTCTTGTGGCTTTTGGGGTCGTGTAAAGCAACTTTTTTTTTTACAGGGTCGAAACAAACATTGAGGACTTTAATCTTAGAAAGGGTCCAGCCCTTCGTAGCCGAGAGCCACGTTCACCCAAAAAATATACGTGTGTTTACAAAGACGTCCTAATTGCAGGAATGAATGCACGCAGGCTGAGCGGGATCATACTGGTGGTGGAGGCTGTTTACTGATCCACTGATCAGCCGTCCTGGTTTCGGCCAGTGGTGGAGCAGCCAATCTGTTTATGTGGTCATTGTCTGCGGCCGGCTAGATTGATTCCATCGCACGCCTCCATCCCCCTCCCCCTCCACCTCTTCGAACCCCAACCACTGCACCCCCTGTCTACGTCTCTCCATCTATTTCATTGCTCAGTGTGTGTGTGTGTTTATCCGCTCATCCACTCGCTCTTCCTGCCTTCTGCCAAAGATTAATTTGATTGTTTTCTGGCATTTTCCACTGCGCAATGCGGATGAACAAGAGTCATGCGAGTTTTCACTGTTTGCTTTTTTTTTTGCTGGCAACTGAAACTACTAACTGACTTTTGACTTTCAATTTTTACATCTCATCTCTTCTGTAATTTTTGGCACTAACAAGGGTTTTAAAGCTCTTTTTGAAAAAATTATACAATAACGTATTATACAGGTTTATACAAGGAACAAAAGTACGGAAGCACATTGCTGGCAAACTAGGAAAAAAAAACAGTGCTTAAAAAAAATTATCATGGAAAAGCGTAAAAGTTTCACGTTTTGAAACGTTCACGTTTTTACATAATTCACTTTGTAACGTGAGAATATTACGTTATTTCATTAAACTATCATGTTATTTTGTAAAAGTTTCACGTTAAAATGTGAAAATTATCACGTAAAAATGTGAGTTTCATGATATAACATAAACGTTTCACTTTCTAGCAAGTCTAGCACCCCCTTTGGAGAAAAGCAGTAGTGGCAGCAGTAAATGCCGTTGCCCGTTTACTGTGATTGTAACCTCAGCAGAGAGACTTTAAGGCTAAAGGCTAACGTTTGTAACTTTTCTTAGCTATTTGGTGTTATGTGAGGTATTTGTAGTAAAAAGCCAAGAATTTTTGCCAGCCTAACTTCGTCTGAGACATAAATTTCACAGTCAGTGCGTAAACAGTGGCACTAGTACAGGAAACAAGGGATCATGACGATGTCTTGTCAATAAATGCTTAAATGTTGCTTGTTTAATGGAGGGTATTCTGTAGTCTTGCAGTACTCAAGATTGGTCTTGGTCTCAAGACCACTTTTCAATAGTCTCAGTCTTGTCTCGAACTTTGTTCAGTCTCGTCTCGGTCTCGGCGGACTCAGAATTTTCTAAGTCCAGTCGAGACAGAACTGCAATGACACGATAATAACAGAAAATAATCCAGCTGCTGCCTTGTTTCACTCTGTTGGTGAAACCCAGAGTGACACAACCCCATATTCCTAGTTAATTTGTTTTTTAATTTTATGAAGCAAAGTTTTTTTGTTTTTTTTTTATTGGCCAAAAAAATATCTGGCAAAGCAGCAAAAATGTTAAATAATATTAATAATTATAAGATACTTTGCTAAAAAGAAATTGCTATTCCATTAATGTAGAAGCAAACTTTAATTAAAAAGATGCTACTGGTCATTTGTTCTGTTTTGTTTCTTGTTGTTGTTTGTTTCTTTGATATGTACAGTCTTGGTCTGTCTTGGTCTCGATACTCACTAGTCTTGCTAATGTCTTGGCCTTCGTTGGTTGATGCGGTCTTGACAACAACACTAGTAATGCACTGCAGGCTGCCCTTTATAATATAATTACGCCAACATTAATCGAGGACTTTTATCCAAAAAATGTCCCCAAAAATTCACAGAATGAAATCAGAGACCCCGAGAGTTGCCTCTCTTCTCTCTGCCTCCCTCTCGCTGCCTTGTAGGCCCATGTTCAGCGGTGGCTGGTAGACGGAGCTGAGCGCAGAAACAGACAGGATGGGAGCCCCTATTTACTTTACAGATAAGACTGGTGGATAGTGGACGGAGGGAGACGTGCCGGCATGTTGTTCTGTTTTCAGGAAGCTTCTGGGACGTAGATGATAACAAGACAACAATCACAGGGTCCGTTGGGTGGGTTAGCGGCACCTAGTGGGAGGCTCCTGACTGCACGCATGATACTTTTGAGATGAACAGCCCAGCGCAAATAATTGTGCCAATTATTCTGGAATATAGCCAAATTAGCACTTTGTTTACAGCCCACTGCAAAGAAAGAAAAACTAGGCACTAGGTTGATCTCAGGAGTCCCAAATAATTTATTTCTCCATTGTATGGGGCCTTGAAACGTTCTTGTCCAGCCTCTGTCTGTGTGATCCGACTCCCACTGTGCAATGACACACTGTGATGAATCAGGTGCGCTGTCAAGTGAACCTGACCCCATGAACCTGAACCCCTCGGCACAACCTGAAGGTTCGTGCCAAGAAGGTTTAAAATGATGAGTCAGTGTCTCGACCCAGCGGGAATTACAGCTGTGCATGATGGCAGTAATTACACAGTCGTTCTGACACAGTCACAGACTTGGAGGCCCCTCCCACCTTTGACGGGCTGACTAATTAGAGTGATGATCTTGTTGGGGGTGTGGCTACGGGATGACCCCAGCCAGTGTGTCACAGACTCTAAGGGTGTCATCAAAGCCCAGGACCATATACACCATCACATGAAAACAACCATCTCAAGCCCGTCTGCCCCTTAGCCATGAGTCAGTGAGTCTCGAGTCTATGAGTCACGAGTCTTCTTGCACCCATGTGTGCATGCGTTTCATTTTCACGACTCACCTGTGAAGAGTGCCAGGGCGTTTCAAATCCAAAGATCTGAAATCTGGTCCCTCCCCAACACCCCAACCCCCACCACCCTGCCTCACTTTCTCATGGTATTCACATCTATCATCACATTCCAAGGATTTTATGATGTGTTTTGAAAGAAGAAAAAAAAGCATTTTCTTAGCATCCTGCTCATAACCAAATGGACGGATTCTTGCCTTCCAATCGGGGTCTTCATCAGCGCGTTGACAGACGAAATCAACAACAGAGATGAGTACACCTGTGAAGGGACTGAGGGAGGGGGAGAAGAGGGAAGGAGGAGGGGGAGTAAGACAAGAGGAGGGGAGGAGGATGAGCTGGGGGAGGAGGTGTTGGAGTAGGAAGAAGTGAAGGAGAAGGAGGGAAGAAAGCAGGGGAGGAGAAGGAGAGGGAGAAGAAGGCGGGGGAGGAGGAGGAGCAGGGGGAGAAGGTGTTGGAGGAGGAGGTAGAGGAGGAGGAGCCGCAGAAATTCACAGCATGACCATCTTCGCTGCCACGACTTGTTTGGACTGCTCCAGCTGCATTGAGTGCTGAACCTCCCAGGACGCCTCCTCACTCCTGGACTGGAGGCCCCCTCATCCCTCTGCCGCTCACTTCCATCCTGGAAAAGCAAGCCCTGTACAAAGTTGCAGCGCAGGTTTCACACAGCAAACCAGCAGCTGTCCTGACCAACCGCACGTCCTGTGAGCAGCCGTCTGATGAGCTTCTCCAATTTTGTTTTATTTCTTTTTTACATTGTTCTGTTTCAATTTTTTTTTTTACATTGTTCGTGAAATCTGCAGCGCTGAGAGGAAGTGGAGTCGAACGGCTCAGTTTGTCCAACCTCCATTTGTTTTTTTTCCCTCATCGCTTCTCTTGAAATGTGATGATGATGATGAAAAAGTGAGTGAGTTCTTGATCTATTAGCATCATTACAATGAGCAACTTCCTGTTAGACGTGACTGACCCGCTTCGTCAAGTGAATGTTGTCGTTGTTGTTGTTGTTCATTTTACCTTCATCAACATCACCACAAACTGCAGCCACTGATCTGTTTTCCCAAATGTTGTCTTGCGAGCAATAGCCAAGACAAAAAGGACTGTCTTCTTCTTCTTCTTCTTCTTCTTCTTCTTCTTCTTCTTCTTCTTCTTCTTCTTCTTCTTCTTCCTTTGCACATGCATATGTGACCCAGTCACCCCTTCCCCCTCTCCTCCTCCCACACATCTTCTTGTTCTTGTTCTTGTTCTTGTTCTTCCCCTCCTCCTGCTGTACCTGTAATCCTCCTCCAGAGGAACCAGGTCCTTCCTCGCCCTCAGTCTTCTCTCCGCTACCTGGATCTTCTAGATCTCCATGTTCTGGTGCTTGCACACACCCCCACAGACCCAACACCATTTGTTGGCACCTTCATGGATGGCGTGGAATGGAGAGACTGATCTCATCAGCTCATTTTTTCTCCTACAAGGTTCGCCTTCCTTGTTGAGAACGTATAACAGATGCTGGGGCAATGCTGAGGTGGTGGAGCTGCACCCTCAGCACCAGACCGGGTGGAGACAGGCGGACAGAACTCAGCAACCCTGCATGAGTTTGACACTGCAATAAAAAAAAATGGCCATCTTCATGCTTCATTTGAATAACCAGTGTATAACTTTTTTTTAGAACTAGGATTATTGCAATTTTCTCGCAGAGGGGAGAACCCCCTACACTCCCCCAGCCCCCACCATTACCACCACCAGCCATAAAGCCAAAAGAGAAGACCACGGTTTAATGCCATTGCCAGATGTCATGTCACCAGCTCGACTGCAACCCTGCAATTTTATTGATAGCAATCCTTTAGGTCGTGGAATATAATTTACTGTTCTCCACTTGCCACACCAACTCATTTTCCACTCAAAATGGGAAAAAACAAAAAAAAAAACAAGAAAAACACACACACACAATACTGTACACACAGGACTATTAGGCGATGACACCCAACCAGAAACCAAAGAAACCACAGAGCATTTCATCCATTGCATGTAGTCACCAATGGGCAAGTGTTCTGATTGACTTTTCCCACTGAGGAGGGAGGGACTGATTGCCACCAACCCGAGTTATAAGAAACGTGATAAACTGTCGACTTCCTGGCAACTTCATTGGTAGAAGCTACTTCAAAGATCCTGCTTCAAACCAGGAGCTGTTACCTTCCCATGGTCTTCAACTAGTCTGACTACGGACCTCTGACCCCCGACATCGACACGATACTGCTACACACTGGCTTCCTCTCCTCTGGCCCGTCGTGACCTTTGACCTCGATGCCTCATGTTAGGTATATAAGACAATCAGTCTGTGAATAATATTTACAGAAAAAAAATACAAAAATCAAATGGATTATACAAATATAGAAAAAAAAAAGTCAGTTTCATTCCTTTTAAATCTTTAATCATCTTACAAGGCTTCAAGGCTTTTTTTGAACGTGAATGTAGAGGAACATGACTTCAGTAGATACATTCCATAACAGATCATCGCTGTGAGGCCGTTTGATCGTGCTTTTGATGTGACGGACGGTGCATTTTTTACTGCTACGGCTTTCCTCCTCAACTCCGATAGGCAAATTAACAACCTTACGCAACCCATGAGCAAGAGCTTCGGAACCTGCTGCACAGCTATTGCTGTCTACATCCGTCAGTACCAGCCCGTGATGGTCGGAGCTAAAAGACCCCTGCAGCAGCAGCAGCAGCAGCAGCAGCGATGAAACGCTCTTTCCCTGCATGCGAGCCAGGCGCTCTGGAAAAATTCATCAGTCTGGATAGAAGACGAGGGGAGTGTTGGGTATGAGGACGCACAACTTTGGTCTTAACATGGGCCTGGAACTGTGTTTATACTGAGGGTGGGGTGGAGTCGGGAGGAGGGAGGCTGAAAAAACATACATGTGTATGTGTGCAATGTTGTGCTAATGAGTAAAACACGCGAGGCAGTATGTGTCAGGCGGTGGGGCACCGTTCAAACACAGAGACAAACACAAACCAGACCTTGGGAGCAAGTGGCTTTCCTCTGAAGTGGCTGACTCTCTCTCTCTCTCACACACACACACACACACACACACAAACACACACAAACACACACACACATTGGGTCAGTGCACGAGGCGGGGCCAGCAAAGGTCGCCTGCACACCTGCACATATTGTTGCAGCAGATCTTTCCACTCTATCACCTCCCCTGTTTAAATCCTGCCATTACCTTTTTCTCCGCTTAACGGCTGCTGGACACAAACAAGGAGCCTTTCTGCCAAAAGACAAGCACAGCAAGGAGCACGAGGAGGTCTGCTGAAGAAAAAGAAGAGGAACAACAACAAGATGTAAGGTGGTAAAAAAAACAAAAAAAACATTCTCTTGGTCCGTGCAAGCACCCATTCATCAGTGTCAGTGGCCTGGTGTTGTCTGGCCAGAGGAGCCATTCACTTCTCTGGAAGGAGGGAGGAGGCTTCCAGTGTAGTGGTGCCAGTGAACAGTGACAGTGACAGTGAACGAAGGCAAAGCTCTGATTAAGCTGCAGAAAAAAAACAAGAAAGGAAAAAACAAAGAGTTTTTTGCGAACCCTGGAGGAATGTTGCAACGCTCAACCACCGCTGGACGTGCAGCATCCCCAGAGAGATGGCGAATAAGCAAACGTGGACGAAAATCACAGCAGTAAATAATGGCACTATTTGCGGCAACTTTGCGACCGTATCTGTCACCTTTGCATTGTATCCAGAAAGGTTTCTGCGCTAATGATATGCAGGCACAAAAACGCCCAGAAATGAGGCACCTGAGGAGTCAGAAGCGCAAATTGCACTCCAGTAACCTGATACCACGATAAATTGTCAGATATTATAACATTGGTGCACACCTCAATCACCAGAAGTTGAATTTCTGATGGAATTCTTTATTTCTGTTGTTGCACATTGGCTTTCTCTCAAACTCACGCCAAGAAAGAGACAGTCGCACACGTCTCTCCAAACATCCCCGCAGCCCTGCGCACACTACACACACCATTCCTGGGTCTCTGTCATCCTCTTAAAGGGGAAGTATAACATGTTCACCCCATACTAACAGCAACACGAACATTAATAAACAGTGAAACATTCATCAAAACTGAACACATGTCAGGAATGTTACAATATGATTACGAGTGTAGTTGACTGTGTGGCAAGAACGAACCCGAACCTTCCAATAATTTTAATTTGTCTGATTCCACAAAGAGAAACTCAGGCGCTCCTGTGTGCTCTGGAAATTCCGACCGCGGTCATGATCGGAGGGCAGTCAAGGTGCGTCAGTGTACTTTTATATATTTCATTGTGTTATATTTACAGTAATGGCCATTTGTAGCTGTTTAGTGGCTGATCTGATCGAGTAAGTGCAGGTTTCAAGTGTGAGTGAACTTGTAACTTATCAATGTTTGTGTTGTTAATAAATAAATAAATAAATAAATAAATACATAAATAAATTGATTTCATATTTGATAAGATGTGCGTGTATGATATTTTTTCTTTATACACACGCCTCATCATCAGAGAGAGTCACACTGACACCAGAAACACTTACACAGACAGACAAAATGGCGCCTGATTTTGGCTGATGGTGTTTACGTCTGTGAAAGTACGTGCGGACGTGAAGTGCAAACTCTTTCTGGATCTGGCGCTGTGTTGAATGAGGCATATTTGCATAGAAGGGAAGGTGTCATTTTGTGTGTAATGACTGATTTAGGCCTGCCGCTACCTGCGCCTTGGTGCATTTTCCACTGCTTTTCACGTTACGTCCGCTCTGTTGATAAGAGGCACTGTTTTTGGTGCTATTTACACACATTTTCTGGCGCAAAAGCCGGGCAATCGCTTTGTGGATCTGGCCCAAAGTCTCAAGACGTTCCTAAATTAAAGCCACCACCGAAATTATTGTAATTGATCCTCAAGTGGAGGCTGTGATGTTTTTTTAAGAGTTTTTACCCCAGATCCAAAAAATGCTGGGCATGGTGGTGTGGCGCTGGATGAAAAGAACAGGGTGTGTGTGTGTGTGTGGAGGGGTGGGGGTCACCAGTTCTAAGGGTTCATTGTCTGAGAACATTCTTGAAACGCGGTCGCATCGCATTTCGTTTCCCATACTCACGTCAAACTTAGCCGAGTCAATCAGTTCGGGGCCAAAATTGTGGGCTGACCAACCGACAATATTTTCCTACGCCACTGACACAACAACAAAAAAAAAAGAATTAACAAATGATAAATATTAGCCTCCTAAATGCTAGATAGCAACCGATGTGCAAAGCTATCGATGGTCGTTCAGGAGGTAAAAAAACAAAAAACCTGTGACCGGAGGCTGAGAATATCTGGCCTAGTTCAGCATCAAAGTGGAGCGCCTCTCAGACGGGAGGTGTGTGTGTGTGTGTGTGTGTGTGTGTGTGTGTGTGTGTGTGTCCATGTTTAGTGGCCTTTACAGGAAACAAACGTGCACATGGACTGGTTCCACGGTTGAGTTTAAGAGCAGGAAAAGTGATAAGGACTTTGCTTCATCTCGGCTTCGAGTGAAGTGGACGCCAGCAAGCCAGTACTGGAGTGGGGAGGGCGGGGGTTAGAAATCTACAGTCAAATTCAATTACATTAAGTGGACCAGACTGAAAATGAAGTGGGTCTGTTTCCAATTTGGTCCCTTTGGTCTCCCACAACAGCCTTTTTAGTCCGGCGAACTTGATCCGAGCTCAGGGTTGCTGCTACTGAGATGAAGACTTTTCTCCGGACAAAAGGTCCATCAGCGGCTAATATTTAGGTCTCAGCACGGCCGCGTCACTGTAGATGGGGAATTATCGGCAACTGTGTTTCAGTGTTTCATTTTAAACTCTCGGAACAGGGACAGAAGCTTGGAGTGGCTGTCATCATTGCTCAGTTTGAACCTCTTTAATATCCTGTGTGTTGCAAAATTCACCTCAATAAATTATTTTTCCAACCATAACGATAGTGACTGCAGCCTCAAATGGATGTTGACAACTCCCTTTGATCCCTTCCTTCTTTTTTAAAAACATGTCACGTCTGTTTTATGCTAAGCTAACGCCTTGCATTGTTGCAGGGTTGCTGCAAACAAATTTATATATGTACATATATATATTTTTTTACCATTTTTTTTTAATCTGGGATGCAAATAAATAAATAAATCGGTTACAGCATAAAACCTTAAGCAGCAGCTGCAGAGAAACTTCACCCATTAGTTTGTTAATAGGGTTGCCAACCATCCCATAAAATACGGGATTGTTCCTTATTTGGCAACTAAAAGACCTGTCCCGTAATGAACTGATACAGGACACACTTTGTTCCGTATTGTGGGATTCGTGGTAGAATGACAGCTTGTTATGGTGATTCTCAGTCACTCGCTCACTTGCGGACTGCGTGCGCACACACACAAGCAATAAGAAGGGGCAGCTATCTTGAGCTATGGGAGCCAGAGCAAGACACTGAAACCGCTGGGTTCAGTTCATTGGCCAGTACTCCACTCTTCATAGGCATGTGGGCAGCACAGCCAATCACCATGATCGTATCGTATCGTATCTGAGCAACTAACCGTTCACCGCCGTGCTCCTCCAGTCCACAACTATAAAAAAAATGGATGCTGCTGCTAACAGACAAAGAAACTACCTCCTCAGAGTCAGAAAGAGAAAGTGAGAGAAAAGAGGACAACAACAACCTTCCTCCTCCACCGGCAAAGAAAAAATAAAACAGAAAAACAAAGTGCAGAGCTGAGTGGGAAAAAGAATATGCATGGCTAGAGAGCATAAGGGACGACGTGTACAAGGCTAATTGTACCGTCTGCTGTCGACCATTTTCAATTAGTCATGGAGGAGTAAAAGACGTTAAGCAACATGGTGCTGGTGAAAACCACAAGCAAAACAAGAAGTAGAGGAGAAGCCAGGGAGCCCTGCACAGTTCCCTGTTTGTCAAGCAACTCCAGAGGCTAACCTGGTATGTCAAATAAGCGTGTTGATTTTGACGCTTAGGCTAGTAGTGGTATCCTAATATTTAAATATATGAATTTAAACCAGAAGAGTGCATACTAGTAGTGGGTACTGTGATCTGACTGACCTGAGAACCCTGTATGCTTTGCAAAATGGTCTGAAATAAAGTCAAGTTTATGATTTGAACATCAGTGCAAACTGCAAATTCATTCAAGTCATGTATATCCTGTATATCATACCTTTACTAACATTTTTATTTTTTTTGTCAATTTCATACTGCTAAATGTTCAATGTATTTAAGTATCCCAACACTGATACACCATGATATTTTTAAAACAGTAAGATCAACTGAATCATATAATGATGGAAGTAGATATATAAATAAATAATAATAATAAACACTACTATTAACAGCTTATCGACTGTTATTCTGCATATTTCGAGAAAACAAATTATTGAACGATAATCTGTTTCTCATGTAGTCTATATTCTGACCATAACCGCACACTTTGGGTTTTGACACACAAAATTTAGACCTGAAATTGGGGGGTTTGCTGCACGGCCAAGAGGTGTCCCTTATTTGAAATTCTGGGAGTTGGCAACCTATTTGTTAAAGACAGTTCGGATGACGAAAGGTAACACTGGATGCATTTAATACTGATTTTCACGCCTCCACAGTGAAGGCCTTGTAAAAAAGAAAAGAGGGAGAGGGAGAGGAAGTCTCACAGGCTTAGACAGACGTGCACGGTGTCATATACATGCAAAGCCACTGAGTCTGATTCATGTCATCTAACATTGCAGAGACTCACTGGAGTCACTGTGTGTCTGTCTCACCTGCAGCAGAACCACAGAGTCACATTACAAGTAGGAGTCGAAGGAGCCGAGCGTGATCAGAGCAGCGATACACCATGTGACAGCTCCAGACCAGTGTGTCATTGGTTTAACGTGGAACAGGGACGGCTGTGTGTGTGTGTGTGTGTGTGTGTGTGTGTGTGTGTGTGCGCACACACACACACACACACACACACACAGCACACGTGTGCATGTTGCATGTTGCATGTTGCATGTGCATGTGCGGAGGTGTTTGAAATTCAGGGGAAAACGCCGACCCGTCCATAGAGAAGACGCAGAAGATAAATCCCCTTTCGTGCATGCACACAAGCACACACACACACATGGTTAAAGGAGAAGAAGAAAAATTTGGTCTGTCTGCAAAGCTCAGTGGTTTCTCTTTCTCATCAGCACGTGAGACAAAGTGGAAACGTGTGTGCAGCTCTGTAACGCCTCTGCCCTGTACGATGGTTTGATGGTGTTGCCCTCCGTGTGGCCCGAGCGTTTCTGCGTACGTGCTCAAAACCCCAGCGACGGCCTTGTGCTGAAATAAATTCTGCCAGGGCGTGAACTGTTGTTGTTTTTTGTGTTGTTTGGTCTGTTTTTACTTCGCTGGTTGTGCAAACGGAGCAGAATCTGTTTTCTTCATTTTCCCCCTTCCTTCCTTCCGTCCTTCCTTCCTTCCTTCTCTCTCCTTCTTGTTCTTCTCTGTAAAGTATCCCACTGTCAGTCTGCCCACTAGGCCAACATCTCTGGCCCTCTGCCACCAGGAGGCCACTCTCTCCGCTTCCAGTGGTTTGTGTGTGTGTGTGTGTGCTTGTCTGAATGTGTGTGTGTGTGCATGTGCTATGAAAAGAAAAAGAAAAAAGAAAAAGAAAAAAAAAATCCCCACTTGAACTCGGCAGACCCTGCAGCAGTTCCATGAGAGCTGCAGCTTTGTGGCTGCGCGAGGCTGCAGACGAGCGGATCGAGGCCCAGCTGGAAGCGTCTGGGAGGTTTTTCCATGTCGGGCGAACGCGATCAGAGGCGGCGCCGTCTCCGTTTACAAACATTGTTAAAATGACAGCTTCTCCCGCGGCGGTCCCCGAAAGGTCGGGGAGGGGAAGGTTTTGGGGGAACAATGGGGTTCTGTGGCAGCAGCGGCTATTTGGAGAATGTAAACTCCTTCCCCAGTCGTCTCTTTATAAGACCATTGAAGGCCACTTTTGTTTTCCATACAAATGCCAGCGTGCGCTCATTTCGCCGTTGCTGTTTGTATTTTTGTGAGGTTTTTTGTGTGCACTCTCCCTCTCCCTCCCCCTGTCCGTTTATGGCAGCACGTGGAAGAGTGATTTATTCTTATGCCTCCAAAAAACACACCAAGGAGTTCCTGGCTGAGTTTGTGTTCCATTTTTCTGGGAGTAACGTGTTTTCTCCCAGTCTCACTCTAAACATTGTTCCACAGTCAGAAGACAGAAGAATTTATATGAAAGAGAAATAAAACAAACATGTCTACAGTCATCTATTGATTCAGCCAACATGTGTTCAAACTCTTTCTCGCTTCACCTTTCGGAAAGTGTACACAAAAACACAAAATTCAGGAAAATGGCCCTTTGTGACATCACAGGGGACACTGATACTGGCTGATGCTGGCTCCACCTGCTTTTGTCCCTTTCCAAAGGTGTGGAAGATCTAACAAAGCATCAGTTGTAGCGGGAAGCTAAAACCCTACAGAGTTTTTTTTCAGGAAGCTGTAAACAAATGGCTAAATATTCAAGTATTCAAGAGTCAATTGATTGGTATGCTATGATAGGCCACTTGAGTCGAGGACTGAAAAAAACAACTACAGATCTTAGAGATTGGTTCCAGTATGGAACCTTTTCATGTGCACATTTCTGCTTGTCCAGTGCGAAAGTTTGCACACCAGGAAGTAGTTTTCACAGCTCGCTCCCAGTAACATATGTAGTTCAACACCATAACTCTCTCTGCCTCCTGCTCTTAGGTCACGCTTCTGAGGAAATGTCACATCAGTGCGTGAGTTTGCCTGCCGAGACAAGGAAATCATAAAGCCATGAAGGCCCCCCGGGGGCACCAAACTCCTTCCCTTTGACTGATCACCTGCGAATTAATTCAACTGACTCTTTCATTAATCACATTTTAACAAAGCAATGTCTGTTTGCTCAACTAACACTTCTCTGTCTTGCTCGGCCGCCAATTTTCCAAGAAGAAATTTAAAAAATGACAATAAAAAGATTACCTACAAGAAGGAACATGAGGCGTGGTTTCTCCTCTGCCACCTCAGTCTATGCCAGGCAGCTGTGGGCAGGCAGGCAGGCAGGCAGGCAGGCAGACAGACAGACAGACAGACAGACTGTTGAGGGGAGAACAGAACCAAGAAAACACACTGGCCTCTCACTCACACTGTGTGATGTTATTTCATTCATGTTCACAGTAAGCAAGTGTAAGTCTCATTCTTAAAGTTACACACTCAACTGTTCCTCATTTCTTGACTTCGATGTGCACTCAATAATTGTACAAGTTCCTTTCCTTAAGTTGCATTTCTCAGTTGTACTTCTCTGTTCTTCTCTATTGAAAGTTTACCCTACACACTTGACATGTACATGACCTTTTGCCATCGACGTCCCTACATTTCACAGTCGTGTGACAGTCCCTTCCAGAAACTGTACAAAAGAGCCTCTTCCACATCCTATCTGCGCACATTCATGCAGATTGCTCTGGGATCTGTAAGATCTGTGCCTTTGGAACTTCCAAATAAATTCTGGCAAACCAGACTTTGATTGCTCAGTGAAAACCTTTATTTTTCCAGAACAAGTTTTATTATTATTACTTGTCGTTGTTTTTTCCGACTGAACCCTGTGTATCAAATCCCGAAAATAAATCAAGGTGGAGATGTGAGAATCCACCACCGCAGCTCAGGTGGACAATGACTCAGCATGTCTCTGTCTGTCTGTCAGTCTGTCTTTTTCTCTCAGGTGTCTCCTCCTCTTCATCCACCTCCTCCTCATCCTCCTCCTCCTCCTCCTCCATCCTCCGCTCCGCTCCCAGACATCCTGGCCAGCTGTTCCTGCCGACAGCGTGTCTGCAGCTGTTCAAGAGTCTGGCAGCGCAGCCCCGCGGCGCTGAGGATCCACCCCACGCCCCCCGGCACCTCCGTCTCCTCCCGGAGGCTGAAGCATCCGAGACCCCGCTGTGACCTCGACGGCACAACAAACTGTGAACCCACCCACGCAGGCAAGCAAGCACGTCTCAACAGAGGTTTTCCACACTGACTGACACAGACACAAGCACAAGAAAGAGTAAAAAATAAATAAATAAATGAATAAATAAAAGCATTCCGAGTAGGAAAGCAATAAAACGAATCAAAGCGGAGAGGGTGTAGCTTTTAAACACACATGAAATAAAAAAAGAAAAAAGTGGAGCTGTCAGCCTTTTCTCTGCTCATTTTTATTCTCCTCTCCACCCAGAGGCTTTGGCAGAGGCCCCGAGCGAAAATTAGACCGCAGACTTCAGACATAAAAAAAAAGATTGAAACGTTCTGGCCAGACTGGCGTAAGCGCCATCGCAGCACCCCGCGAGACAAGGGGAGGGAGGGAGGTGGCTGGGGTGTGGGGTGGGGGGTAGGGGTGGTAGTAAAACCAAATGAAGTGTGCAGCAAATTAGCCCTGCTTTGCTGCAAATATTGCATTAATTAATCCAGCCGCTCGCACGCCTTTCTGCTGCGGTCATTGTGCTCTGCTCGCCAAGTCCATCTAAAACCAGCCGCTCGCAGGAAAACTCTGAACTCACTTCTTTTATTTTTTTACCCCCCTCCCCCACCCTCAGGAGCGGAAACGTTTTAAAATTCACCTTTATGAATATTTGCCTTGGAATTTGCATTTCTGAATTACTTATTATCATTTTTATTATTATTATGTTTATTATTATTGGAAAAAGCGTCTCGCTGAACGTTTACTTAGCTGTGGCCCCCTTGTTTTTAGAGTTTATGGGTAATTGCAGCGATAGCTAAAAAAAAAACAAAACAAAAATTTCCCCTCAGTTTGACGGGGGAAAAAGGAATCGTTCTCAGAGGCCAAATCATTGAAAGAGTTTGATTCAACAACTGAGCTTCACTGAAAGGCACAAGTAGTTTTCATTTTCAAGTCTCTTGTGTGAGTGCAAGCTACTTGATCAGGTCTACTTTTGCTCTGTACAAGCATGAATATACATGCGAAAGGACCTATCAATATTACTTACAGATCCAAATTTCATTACTTCCAAGAGTCACCAACCTTTTTGGCACTGAGAGCTACTTCATAGTTCCTGAGTAGAGGTCTTTGAAAAAAACGATGCCCCAAAAACCCGAGGTCCGACCCAACCGGATTCGGTTCTCGGGTCAATTCTCAAGCAGTTAGTCCAGAGCCGGGTCGGAATCGGACGTTCCTATACCCAACATGGCTCGGATCTTGCTCCTTTCACAAGAACTGAGTCAGGGTCTGGGTCGGAAATGTTTTTCTCAGTACTCGGAGCTCTGACAGTGAATAGCCGGGTCCCCGAGAGGACCCAGTGATTGGTGGTCACAGCTGTCAATCACCCCAGCCCGCCCATCTCCCTTCCTCCGCCCAATGTGAGGCTGTGAGCTGCCTGCGTGACTTACATCACGTGACTTTAGTAAAGGAAGTGAAGGCACTAGCCGTAGCCAACATTCAACCAACAACAAAGATAGCCTGAACCGTTCAAAGACTTGAAAAGTAAACTACGTGACAGAGAGTGCCATGAGGAGCAGGATAAGGGGAACAGTTCCTTGTCCTAGCCATAGCAGATATTAAAACCAGGAAGTGATTTCACATGTTTCCCTCGCCACTGCCTGTTAGTAAATGATTTCTTCTCCTGTAGTGGCAGTACCACGTATCCATGTTTGTTTTTGAGAATAATAAAAATAAACAAAAAACAAAACATACTGTGTGTTCCATTTTACAATGCAAATTTAGTTTCTTTTTTAGCGTAAGGGGCTGGTCTGCCATGGTTCTATTCGGGGTTCAACATCTCTCTGTGCTGGTCAAGGCTGGAACTCATATCTATGATAATGGCTTGGAGCCAGTTGGGTCCGGGAACAAAATTCACTGGACCATTTCGATTTTAGAAGTCTGATCTATAATTATGACTCGGAGCCAGTCGGGTCCGGGAACAAATTTCTCGGAGCCATTCGGTTCCGGGTCCTTCAAATTGGACCTGTGAAGACCTCGAGTCCTGAGTCATATGAAGGGCTACCAGTTTGCTACACTCTCCTGGAATAACAAACTCTCTGAGTAATACCAATTAATCAATCAATCAACTTTTATTTGTATAGCACTAAATCACATCCAAAAACCTCTCAAAGCGCTTAGTACAATCAGAGAAACAGAACCAGCTGGGCCCCCAAAGCACGCAAAGTGCCACAGTGGCCAGGAAAAACTCCCCTGTGGGAAGAAACCTGGAGCAGATCCAGGCTCCAGAGGGCCATCATCTGCCTATGACCAGTTGGGGTGAGAAGGAAATACAGAAATTGCAGAGAGAGAGAGAGAGATAGAAGTAGCCAGAGTGGCAGACAGGCCAGAGTGAGTTGCAGGGTTGAAGCTCTCACAATAAACAGTAGATGCAGATATATAAGAATAAATAATTGAAATATGTATATAAGTGGATGTTTTTGTATCATATACGTCAAAACATTCTAGAATGTAGATAGGCCCAAATGTTGAGTGGTGTGGTGGTACAACCGCTGTCCATGTAGAGTGTGTTAGTCTGTGTTTGCTGTCCATGTAGAATGTGTTTGTTTATGTTTGGGAGGACAAGAGTCCATTATGGTCCATGATCTGCCATGAAATCCAGTCCTCGTCCTGATCCTGGTGGCAAAGTTGAAGCGGTGGCGCCAAGACTCCCAGGACTGCACTCTCCAGCTCCCGGCGTCGTGGTTATCACCTGCTGGAGACACACAGAGGCTGCGGCAGTATCATGCAAATAATAGGTAGTTCAGGTAGAGAGGAAAAAGTGATAGAAGCTCCACCTGCACAGAGCGACAATCCCTTTAATGGGAGAGAAAGATCTCCCTCAGCGGCCTAGGCCTATTGCAGCATAACTGACAGTGGGTGGATACTAACTGTAAGCTTTGTGGAAGAGGAAGGTCTTAAGTCTACTCTTTTTTTTTTTTGGAATATTTTATTTTCAGTTTTTACATTTATCACACAAACAAACAAAAAAAAAAAAACAAGAAACAAAAAAAAAAAGGTCAATATACCAACAGTATATAGACAGAAATAAAATAAAGTAAAATAAATAAATATATAAAACAAAATAAAACACAATACAAACAGGTCAGTGTAAGACACTATTACCAATTTAGACACTTGGTATAACAGATAAATGGTTATAGTGCAGATATGGTTGCCATATTTTCAAAAAAGTGTTGTACTGATTTCTGAGGCAGTATGTGATTTTTTTTCCAGGGGTATGCAACTATTCATTTCAAGCAACCATCTATCAATGAGAATGGGGGAGTCAGATTTCCAAGACATCATGATGCATTTCTTGGCTGCACATAAAGAAATTCCCATAAATTTGACCTGCGTTTTGTCTAGTGAGCCACGAATATTTACCAAGTTTCCCAATAGGCACAGTTCAGGATTGACTGGAACTTCAACTCCAGTGATTTTGGTGAAAGTGGAGCAGACATCATGCCAGAAAGGTTTCACTTTAGTACACAACCAAGTACAGTGCAAAAAGCAACCCACTTCAATGTCACATCTGAAGCACCTATCTGACACATCAGATTTAAATGAATGCAATTTTTCTGGGGTGAGGTATAATTGATGTAAAATGTTATAGTTGATTAATTTATATCGGGCATTGATGATATTTAACAAGCTATTTTGACAAAGATCTTACCAGAGTTGTTCATTAATTGTAATGTTCAGATCTGACTCCCATTTCATCTTGGACTTATGTAAGTCTGGCTTTGGGCTCTCATTCAACAGAAGGTGGTACATCTTAGAAATGAATCTTTGTGTGTTCCTCCCATGAAGAAGCCTCTCCACATCATTCATAACAGGCTGGGTCATCCGGACCTAAGTTAGATCTCAGGAAGGAACTTAATTGGAGATAACAGAAAAACGTTTGCTTGGACAAGTCATATTTCTTCTTCATTTGTTCAAATGTCATGAAAAGTCCATTGTCGAAACAGTCCTCCAAATGTTGTATTCCTTTGTGATGCCATTGGTCTAGGATCTTATTGTTAAGAGTCATGGGTATAAGATAATTCTGTTTTAAAGGAGTTTTAGGGGATAATTCCATCTTCAATCCAAGGCTTTTGTGGACCTCATGCCAAATTTTAACTAAGTGTCTAAATATAGGGTTATCTGTCTTTTTGTTTATAAATGAAGTCACTGGGAGTTTTTTCTTTCAAGGGGTGCAGACCAATTTGTATCCAGTTGGGGGCCTCACTGCCCTCAAAGAAAGATGAGACGAATCTCATTTGAGCTGCCAAGTAGTATTTCTTAAAACTGGGCAGTCGAAGTCCCCCTGAACGATGGTCCCACGTTAGTTTCTCAATGGATACCCGGGGTGTTTTATGGTTCCATATGAATTGTCTGACATATCCATTGAGGGTTCGAAAAAAGGATTGTGGTAATGGAATGGGTAGGGATTGAAACAAATATTGTAACCTTGGTTGTACATTGATTTTAATACAGTTAACTTTGCCAATCAAGGTGAGAGGCAAAAACGTCCACCTACGCAAGTCTTCTACAATCTTACTGAGCAGTGGGAGATAATTCAATTTATACAGGTTTTTGAGATTGCTGTCTACAAATATCCCAAGATATTTTATACCATCTACAGGCCATTTAAATTGCTGAAGTTCAGAGTGGTCAAAATTCGTTAAAGGAATAATTTCACTTTTTTCCAAATTTACTTTGTAACCAGAAATATTGCCATACATATTTAAAACAGTTTGCAGTTTGGAAAGAGAGTTACCAGGATCCTTTAAATACAAAATTATGTCATCTGCCAGAAGATTAATTTTATGAGTTGTCTGACCAACCTGGAAACCTTTTATATCAGGATCATTTCTAATTATTTCAGCTAAGGGTTCAATTGCTAAGACAAAGAGTGCTGGGGACAAAGGACATCCCTGTCTACTTGATCTGCCTAGAGGGAATGCAGGTGACATTTGTCCATTAGTGCTAATTTTGCCTTGGGGTTTATGGTACAGAGTTTGGATCCATTTAATAAATAATGGACCAAACTCAAATTTGGCAAGCACTTTAAATAAAAATGCCCATTCTAACCTATCAAAGGCTTTCTCAGCATCTAAAGCTACAGCTATACTGGGTTCTGTTTCAGATTTTGTTAAAGTAATAATATTAAATAGGCTGCATAGGTTATTAGCTGAGGAACGTTTTGAGATAAAACCACATTGGTCCGGGTTTATTAGTTGGGGCAGGTATTGACCAAGCCTGTTAGCCAGGGCTTTGGAAATCAACTTAAAGTCTGTGTTTAACAATGAGATTGGCCAGTAAGAGGAGCAATTCAGTGGATCTTTATTTTTTTTATGAATGACAGTAATTATCGCTGTAGAGAAAGAATCAGGAAGTGTTCCTGTCTCTGAGGCTAAGTTGATGACATCCATAAGAAGTGGGAGAAGTAAATCCTTAAATTGCCTGTAGAATTCTGGAGGGAACCCATCTTCTCCTGGTGATTTGTTTGCTTGTAATGAGCTAAGAGCTTTTTCAATTTCTGTTTGTGTAAAAGGACGATCAAGGCTATTTTGATCTTCCTTGCTGAGCTTGGGCAGTTCAATCGTGGACAGAAATTCATCAACACTATTCATATTTTCGGGAGGTTCTGATGTGTATAACTGTGTGTAGTACTGTTTAAATGTGTTATTAATTTCTTTGGGGTTGTATGATAGCAAACCTGTTTTAGTCTGAATCGAATTAATTGTCCTAGAACTTTCTTCTTTTTTTAGTTGCCAAGATAGAATTTTGTGTGCCTTTTCTCCTAGTTCGTAATATCTTTGTTTGCTTCTCATGATATTTTTTTTCAATCCTATAAGTATGCAGTGTATTATATCTAAGCTTTTTATTTACCAGTAACTGGTGTACATCTTTAGATTTCGATTGTTGAAACTCTTTTTCCAATTTTAAGATGTCTGCTTCCAGTTCTTCTATTTCTGCCATGTATTTATTTTTGATACCTTTGGTATAGGAAATTATTTGTCCCCTTAGAAATGCTTTAAGTGTGTCCCATAATATGAAACTGTTGGGGGAAGAAGGACAGTTTGTATCACAGAATACTTCGATCTGTCCTCTTATGAATTTGCAAAAATCTGGTTTATGAAGGAGGGTAGGGTTGAGACGCCATCTGTAGACATTAGAAGTTTTTTCAGGCATATAAATTGACAGGGTCAAAGGAGAGTGATCTGACAATATTCTAGGTAAATATTCAGATTCTATTGCTCTGTGAATCAGGTGTGTTGATAACAAGAAAAGATCAATCCGAGTGAAAGAGTTGTGCCGACCAGAGTAGAAGGAGTAGTCTCGGGCTTGAGGATGCATCTGCCTCCACATATCAGTTAAGTTTAATTCCTTCATAAAGTTAATGGTGGTTTTGGCTGCTTTAGATTTGGTTACTGATAGAGCTGACTTATCTAGAAGAGGATCCAGGCAGAAATTGAAGTCTCCCCCTATTAGAATATTTTTCTGTCCTCCTGAGACCTTCAAGAATATATTTTGAATAAATGACTCATCATCATAATTAGGCGCATAAAAATTCAAGAGAGTCCAGGGTTCGGAGTAAATCTGACAATTCACCACAACGTATCTACCTAATGTATCAACAATGGTTTCTCCAATTGTTACAGGGGTGTTCTTATTTATTAGGACGGCCACTCCCCTGGCTTTAGAGTTAAAAGATGATGATATTACGTGTCCTATCCAATCTCTCTTCAATTTTCTATGTTCCAGGGGTGTTAAATGGGTTTCCTGTACGAAAGCAATGTCTATTTTGAGTTTTTTCAAATACATCAAACCTCTCTTCCGTTTTATTGGTCCGTTAAGCCCGTTCACGTTAAAGCTTACAAATTTCACCACTTTATTCATCAACAATAAGCTTTTTTAAGAAATATTGTCCCATCCATGTCATGCTTCCCATATAACCAAGTATTTCAAAGTAAAGCACTGACCATGCAAGGAGAAAAGAAAGGAAAAAAAAAAGAAAAGAAAAATATGCTATAACTACACACACCTTCCCCCCTCCCCCCACGCGCCTTGCACCTTCCCGAACCTGGCGCAAGGCATAACGTAGTTATCACAACGGGACCTACTGGGCAAATAACTAAACCATTAGCCCCCTCTCTGCAACATTCTAATGTCAAAAAAAAGTAACAAATGACATTGCGTAAAAAATAATAAATTTAAGAAAAATGTAGACACTACCAGTACCTCAAAATGTGCGGGTATGACAGCAGTTCAAAATGGACCATTGTAATGACAAAAATGTATAAAGAAACCGTTAATGCAAAGAGATCCAAGAAATGTAAGCAGCAGATCAGCTGTTTTGAACAAATGGTAACATCACCTTAGCACAATCATGAGTTAAATAATAATGATAATAATAAAAGAAAAAGAGAAATTTTGCCGGTGTGTGGATCACTCTCCTTCCTGTACGTTATCCTTTTTCAGGAACTTAGTAGCCTCCTTCGGGTCCACGAAAACCTTCGGCTCTTCATCTTCTGCCGGATAAACGTAAAGCTTGGCCGGGTACTGGAAGCTGTATTTTATTCCCTTGTCGCGTAGAGCCTGTAGCACTTCTTTGAAGGCTCGCCATTGAGCCATGACCTCACTGGTATAGTCCTGGAAGATAAGGACTTTGCCTCCCTTGTATTCCATGGGCTGTTGTCTGCCAAGGCGTAGCATTAACTCCTTCTCCTGAAAGTGATGAATGCGCGCCAGGATTGTACGCGGTCTGTTGCCGGTGGCCGGCTTCGGCTGGAGGGATCGTGTGCTCGATACACTTTAACTGGAAGCGGGAAATGTTCTTCACCAAGCAATTCAGGGATTAGTTAGGAGACAAATTCAGTGGGTCTACCTTCCTCCTCATCCTCTGGTATCCCCACGAGTTTAATATTGTGTCTCCGGGAGCGGGCTTCCAAGTCAAGTACTTTGGTATGGAGCTAAGCGTTGTGTTTCGTTAGCTCAGTGCATTTAGCCTCCAATTTTAGCATGCGGACGTCAAGGTCGCTAATCGCCTGTTCTTGATTAGTCACATGGGTTTGAAGTTCAGCCTGTGAGGCTGCAAGCGCATGAAACTTGGCTTCAAATGCATCAAATCGTTCATTTATGCAGCGAAGGACTGATTCAGACACCTCTTTGCATATTTCTTTACACATAGCGTAAGTTTGGTCCGAAGATTCCTCTGGCCTGGTGGGAGAGTCGTTAGCAGGGCTATGGCTACTGATGGTACTAGCTCTAGCTCCAGTGGCTTGACTGTCGGTGGATTTGGTTTTGCTGGAGGTGCTTGGCTTCGGCATGTTGGATTTCCAGTTCCTTAAAGGGTTTTAGGGAGGTATATACACAGACACTTTTAGTCTATACGTAGCAAAACGGGATATAAAAATGATTTCAAAAAGTCGCAGAGAGGAGCACTGACTAAACACGTCTACATCCTTTGCATGCGCACTAGCGCCCCCCCAAGTCTACTTAAATTAACTAACTGTGTCTGCCCCCCACACCATGTAGAATGCCTTATTAATATTATCATTAATAATATTATGTTATATAAAATATTATTAATAATATTATATTATATATAATATTATTAATGATACTCATCTATGTGAATAGACTTATCAAGTTAATGAGTTCTCAATAATTATCAACAATGACTTAACAAGGTGAGTTTAATTTTAGATGCAGCTCAACGAGTTGTGCAATTTTTTAAACAGGCCTGTGGGCTACTCATGTGGTCCTTGGGGGCTACCTGGTGCCCGCAGGCACTATGTTGGTGGCCCCTGCCTTAGACAATTCGTCCTCAAAACTCTGTGGACCTCCACTGAATAGCTTACATAGCCCTCTGTCTACAGCATTCTGCAAAAAACACAATGTCGTGCTGAAACAGATTTTTACTTCTACTTTTGTACTTTTGTTGGACATTTCATGTGTTTGAGGAGGGGTGTGCGGGATGGGAGGGGTGGGGTGGAGGTTGCGAAAGCCAGGCATGAGGAAGGCAGAGCCAACACTAGACTTGGGGTGTCGTCGATAACTTGTGAGACGAATCAGTGCCCTATGTAACATAAAAATGGGCTTCACAGCAAGTGCAGACAAAGTACCGGAGCCATGTATAACTGACAAAGGTCATTAGTTTGGTATATTGTTTTTTAATTATGTAAAAAAAAAAAAAAAAAATCCAACCCAAAAAAATAATCTTAAACCAAGATCCTCATGAGGATTCGCTGACTGCTGGGATCAGGCGCCCCCCTCTTGACCCCGCCGGAACGGTGCTCATGTTTGCTGCGCAGTAAATCGGCATGGATAATGTGGCCGCTCTGGACTTGTGAGACCGGGTTAGGGGGAGGGGGGGCTCAGCACACTCACCGCTATCTAATGAGGTGGTTTAGCTTCTTCAGCCGCACACTGAAATTCCCAGACACCAACTCTGGCCAGCCTGCGTCACAAGTGCGTTTGTCCCCGTTCGCAGTCTCGGCCGCAACCCTGCTGAAACACGGTGGGCGGCTGCCGAGGGGAACCGGGCTTTCAAATTGGCTGTCAATCAACAAGGGCCCGTGTGGTTTGAAAGTGGGGAAAGCAAAGGGGAGCAAGGAGGCAAGGGGTCGGGGATGGCTGCAGACAAAAAAATAAATTAGAATTATGGTCTCGCTATTTATTAATTTTGTGGAGCAAGCGTTAAAATGTCCCCATAGAATGGCTAAAGGGCCGTGCAGCAGCAGCAGCAGCAACAGCAGCAGCAGCAGCAGTAACAGCAGAAGCAGCAGGAACAGTAGCAGCAGCAGCAGCTTCTCTGCTCTCGTGGCACAGCCTCTCTGGAACAAAGTCTCAGAGCGTTGCTGCTGGTGCTGTTGCTCCGCTAGCCGCTAACGGTGAAACAACATGGCCACTGCCCTCTGCCCTGATGACAGGCAGGCTTTTCTGCAGCCGAGTGGCTCGTTTAGAAAGAAGAGCCTAGCGAGGTGCTGTGAGTGCTGCGATGACACCAGGCTTGAACATGTCGTGAGAAAGTGCCTTCGCTTCTCACTCTTGTCTGGTCTTTTGCACTCAAAAAAAGGCTTCTGCGCCCTCCTCGTTCACAACCAAGGCCCATTCTCAGAATTAACTTATACTGAATTACGCCGGCTGCGTGTGCATCTCCGCTCTGCCGCATTTTGGACCATGTACAGAAAGTATGTGAGACTTGTAAATATAAGAAATAATATTCACTATGTAGTGTTTTTGGTCTATTGTTTTTTATTTTCATATAGTTTAAAGGTTAAAGTCCCACTGATTGTCACATCCCGAAGGATGCGAAATTTGTCCTCCACATTTGACCCATCATCCCCTGAGGGATGATGGGATCGAACCCACAACCTACTAGTCTCAAGGTGGACACTCTACCACTAGACCACTGAGCTGGATTCCAAGGAGTCATTTATCTTGAAGCAAAATGGGGAACAAGCCCTAGCTTCAGTCTACATGTTTTGAATCCATCTTTTACTGAACCAGTCACTGTATTGTGCCATAAGATCAGTTGTTGCACTGACCAAAACAAACTACGACAAATACCACTGTTACTACTAACACTTAACAAGATCAGGTCAGCGGCTCAGTCCTTCTTTGGCTTTTTGTGTCCAGTTCACCATCCAACTTTAACTTTGACAATAGATACATCATGCGTCTTTCTTGAGTGGTCTACAGCTTCTATGCATTAGCTACAGAAAAAACTAGAGACATAATTTTTTAATTGTTTTCATCCCCCCTCAGTGAAACATCAAGGTTGTGTATGGGGCTGTTTCTTAATAACAGGCAGGCCCAGAGCAACTGCACTCAATATTTGTTTAGCCCCACTATTAGTACAGTAAACTTCCGATTGGTTGGTATGTGCACCACATGTTGGGCCTCTTTTCTTTTTTTTTTCTTTTTATATTCCCCACCGGAGTGCTAAAATGCAAGAGAGCCTCCGCCTATTCCCGCTGGAGGTGATGTAGGGGAGGTAAGGGTCTGCAATGAGTAAGAGAGTTTCATTCACATCATCCATCATTTCCACTGGGTAAAGCATGAATATGTGCACGGGTGTGTGGAAAAAAGAAAAAAAAAGTTTTCTGCGTGAGAGTGAGTGTGTCAAATTTTCTCTCCTCGGGATATGCGATTCCCACATCTTGACACACATTCCCAGCTTCCATTCCAGATCTGTTTCTGCCCCCGGGTTTCTGCAGCGGCTACACTTCCTCCTCTGCAGAAAAAAAAGGTGGGAGCTGTAGGAGAAGAATGTGTCTTTTCATTGAGAGTGGCTCTGCATGAAAGGTTTCAAACAGGCAACAACCACCCCAGACACAAAGAAAGGGCTCTCCTCTCTCTCCTGGGTGGAGTGGCCAGAGATGAACTCAAGGATTGGAATTTGGTTATGGGGACGAACAGGCAGAGGAAACGAACAAGGTGCCTCAGAGAGAGGAGTATTTTTTTCCCCCTCGGTTGAACTCTATCGGAATGCATTTAGTGTGGGGCTATCCATCCGTCCAGAATCTATCAGCACTTTTAGGAGGGTGCACCACACCTTCGCCTTGAGAGAATCCCAGCTGGCTTGGGTTCAAGACAGGGAAGGTAGTTATCGTCAACTGGCCAACATGGGGAGAGAAACTATCTAACCATCACACCAGCCTCCAGACTCTTTAGTCTCAAGTGTGTGTCTTTGAAATGTTACCGGAATACCAGGTAGGCAGAACATGCAAATTCCGCACATTAAGAACCTGAGCTTGAACCTAAAAATGTCGCTGAACTCTGCACTACCTGGCTGGAAAAAACCATCAGGGCAAGACTGAACTTGTGCTCCCATTGTGGATTGTGCCCAGGGACAGAGAAGACGGGCGAACCTGTGGACATACCAGGCATTCCACATCGGCAATAAAGCCTAATTGAGGGCAGAGGAGGAGTAGATGAAGCCAGGATGTGTTGAGTGATACCCGGGCAGCCAGGACTGGGAAGGTGGGACAGAGAGGGTCAGCTGCCTCAGGTGAAGATTGATGACTAAAGTCGGAGTCGAAGGCTTCAGCAACTAGGCTTTGTTCCAGTTTTGCCACAGCTATACGTAGAACTTCATGCAATGAAAAACTGGAAGGTATCACTTTTTTTTGAAAAGACAGGGAATTTTCCCCATACGTTGCAGAGTTAGCCCAATAAACCTCAGATAGGTTTTGGCACGTCAATGTGCATGAAAACAATTTTGGGAAATTTGCTGTAGCATTTCCACATCCTCGGACATGTTGTTTTTTCCCATTTCTGACCCCGGATGTCTTGTTGGAATGATATCTCCACATTTGTTTGGGTTCCCGAAAACCTCTTCCATCAAGCTTGACGTTGTCACCAGCCAAACAGATCAGGCAGATAAACGCTTGCACACGCGGTGGAAATGCAGGGAACTGAATGTTCTCTGGAACACAAAGAAGGAGGAGGTGTTTATGCGTCTGACACCATCGGCCGAGGTGGCATTTCCCAAGATTCTGGTCAATGCTGAACAGCAAGGGTGTAGTGGCGAGGTACTGGGGTTGCCATTTGAATGCTTGCAGTTGATCAGACCAATCTTCATACTCTGGCCTCAGTGGAATCTTCCTGTGGGAGCAACGCACTTCCTTATTAGAGATGGAAAAGAAACAAGCACAAACCTTGGCAATGGCATACTGTCTTCTGCTGACTAACATTCAAATCAATAAGCTAAACCACATTTTTTACTTTAGGCCCTCAGTCAGACTCTAATTGTCTGCTCTGTCCTGCTACCTGGACCCTCCACACTGTCACACAGAGGCTTTAGGGCCTTTTTGCAGTCAAGAGGTCTCACAGCAGCTCCCAAGAAACGTCCTAGTTCTTCTTTGAGGTCCTTGGCCTGTTTCTGGGTATTTTTGAGGTGAACCACCGAGAAACAATCGGTCAAAGATGCACTCGTTCACTTGTTAGGTAACAGCACTGCGTGGGATTGCGTATGCGGTGGCAAGCTTAACGCTAACAGTATGATAGCATCATGCTCATGACCCATGACTCGGAGGCAGAAGTTGTAATTACAGTAGGTTAGTAAAGTGCAGGGGTCCGCCCAGGGTACGATAACCTAAAATACGACCAAGTTGAGTTGAGTGCAAATTTTTACCAAGTTTTCGGCCATCGGCAACACCACATTATCCAACCAAACATTCCTCTACTTGTAACAGAATCAAGAACTGTTTTATGTTCATTATAATATATGTATATATACCCGAAAAATTAGAATATCAAGTAAAAGTTGTTTTATTTTGGCAATTTAACATAAAAGATGAAACCAACAAATTATATTGAGCCATTACACGCAAATTGACATCTCTCAAGCAGTTCCTTGTTGTAACTTTGCTGATTAAGATTTTCAGCTTATTAAAACCACAAACCCACAAGACCTGATGAGCAAAATCCAAAGAAATAAAAACTTGAAATATATTGATTTGCATATTATTCGTTTATATAATATGTCAAATTCACCTTTTAAGTTGAATTGCAGAAATAAAACTGCCTTTATAGGATATATATATATATTCTATATACCTATATATATATATATATATATATATTATATATATATATATATATATATATATATATATATATATATATATATATATATATATATATATATATATATATATATATATATATATACACACACACACACACACACAACCAAACACACATACAGGGGCATAGACATCATTTTACAAGTGAGTGGGACAAATTGCTCAGAGGTCTATTGAGTGATTTCTCGCATTCAATTGCACCTCCCCTTAGCTGATCAACTGCAAGCTAAAGAACCACACAAACACAAACAGCACAGCAATAGGTCAAACTCTGGTTGAGGTGACATAGAATGACCCTGGGGCATCTACAGTACAGAGTGAGAAACCAGAAAATTAAGTGCCAAATGAAAACACTGAATACCATAAGTCCTGGAAACGTTGAAAAATGGTTGAAATTAAGGAGGAGAGGGTTTATAGGTTAGCTAACTAAATTGACATCTATCTGTCATTTATTTTTTGCCAAAGCGTAGGTATGTTAGGTATCTTTAGAGACAAATCAGTGTTTTAGTTTAGATCCAGTACCTGAATGTAAACCTCTGGTAGTTTCACCTCGATTGGAACATTTCTAATCCGCTCAAAATCAGTACATCAACCCCCTGTTCCCCCCTTTTTTGTACCTCAGAATTTTGTTCACATCCTCGTCTTTCTTCTCGCAGCTGAAACATAGCATTCATTGTGACCAGAATGAGGCCCTGAGCTTGAGTCGCGCAGCCGTTTCTCTGTGATGTGTAATTACAGGGTTTATACCCAGCAAGGGTCTCCTGACATCTGGATGCTCTTCAGAGACTCCCTCCCCTGACATGTCCATTCAAAGCCAGGGCTGCACGTCGACAACAGAGGGGGCTTTTGTCTCGCAGCCTGACCGACTTTCAGCCGTGTCAGGGTATGGTGGTTCAGGCGGACGATGGCCTAATGCGAGACAGATTTTTTTGCTTTGAGAAAAATATAGATCCTTTTATTATTGCCAACAATTGAGCGATTCATTGAAGGCCTCTTCTGACGTTGTCCACGGCTGTGCAGGATTGTGGTTATTGTGCACTTCAAGCGCATGCATGTGCGTGTGTGTGCGTGTGTGTGCGTGTGTGTGTGTGTGCGTGGATTTGGGCTTGATCGGCTCCCTGCGATAATAAATCAAAGGAGCCGAGCAACACTTTTAGATCACGCCGGGCCCCTTGTTTTGAAGAATGGATTGGCTCTTAGCGCGAGCACTGATTGAGCCACTCAGAGGCTGTTTAGATTAGAATTAACCTGTACATTACACAGATGGGGGCTTTGCCCAAGTGTGTGTGTGTGTGTGTGTGTGTGTGTGTGCGTGCGCGTGTGTGTGTTTGTGTGTCTCAGTCAGTCAATTACATTTTTTCATTACGATTAATCACATGAGTGTCCTGAGTTAACTCGCGATTAATCGCAAATTAATTGCAAATTATTTTACCCTGCTCCTTATGTAACTTAACAAGATATTTATTTTGTTTCTTAAACTATAGGAAAAATTGGAGAGGACAATAGTAATTATTTTGTGGAAATATTCTATTTTTATTTTCATTGGAACATTCCAAAACGATTACATACTGATACCGACCAGTATACTGTATACTTATAATGTCCAGATACGCTCTACTCTCGCGGTATTTTATTTTGAAAATTAACCGGATTCTCTCGTGTTTCTTTGAGTGACTTCCAGTCCAGCTTGACGTGAGTCGCTCGCGGGTCGTGTACAAAATGGACCGAAACGATCACTGCACGGCGCGAGCCGGCCGCGGAGGTGCGCGCCGCTTCGAGTTTGGCGTGAACGACGGCATTCGCCGGTGTGAACAACAGCTGAGCAAATACGCGTCTGGTAGGCGCGCGATTTTCGTAGGCGTGCAGCTTCGCAGCGCTTTCGCCTCCTGTGTGAACCAGGCGTTAATCGCGCATTAAAAAAAATTAGTGCCGTTAAAAGGAGTTTGAGTTAACACGCTAATTTCGACAGCCATGTATATTGAAGGTAAATCGGAAACTTCTTCCTTCTTTTTTTTTTTTTAAATCTCAAACACACTTGATCAATCGCTGCCGTCGCTGCATCTCTTTTTGAAGTGTATTTTAATGTCATGCTGGATGTCTATTTGCTCCAACTGCGTAATTGCGAGTTAAACAAGGTTGTGATTAAGAATAAAAAAAAAAAAGATAAGATGCCGGCAATAAAGGTGAGCATCTTTTCCTTGCGTCAGAGCGCTTATTTCAAGGCTCGCAGCATCACTAATCACAAGTGCACGAGCCAGCGTTGGTTGCCAGAAAAAGAGGGGAAAATAGCAACTCTTCCAAAGTGGGAAGATTAAGGTGAAGTGATTCAGTCTTGAGAAGTGGAGTAGGGGGTGTGTGGGGAGGGCAGGGTGTGTGTGCTTATTGCTGCTTGGAGAGATGAGAGGGGAGCCTGGAGTCAACACCTCCACACTCTGTCATCACAAATGAACGAGCTGCATCCTGTCTGTTCAGTTTCGCCGGGATGCACGAGTGTCTGTTAAATTCAATGCGACCGCTTCCACCTCATGTTTTAAAGTTTCGACCGGCGCCAAGTTTCCTTGTGCGAAACTACAGCCAGACTTTGACAACAAGATTGCAGGATGTCGCTGCACGGAGCTGTTTTTTTTTTTTTCTTCCCCCTCTTTTTCTTCTTCTTCTTTTCCCCCCATAAAAGGAGATCCGAAGAACGTTGAAGTTCAATGTAAATGATGCGCTCGCACGCATGCACGTACATTAGCTCTTGTGTCATGCACTTCCTAGATTTTTTTTTCCTGCTAATTTCTGACATTGAGCTGTCTAGGTTTTTTTTATTATTATTATTGCTGCAACCTCTTTTCTGTTTTGTTTTCTTCCTTCCTCTTGGCACATCCTGTATTTTTGCTCCCATATGTTGGCCCCCATCAGTCCGAGGTGGTCCTGATTAAGCGCTAATATTGATAGCAGAAGGCTCCCGTCACCGCTTGGACGGCGAAACAAAACAACATTCCACCGGCCGGCCCATCCAACAGCATTTATTTTTTGCCAAAAAGGTTTTCCTGTCATGCCACTCTTGCTGCTGGATTTCTAGATGGCGAGCTAGCTAGCTAGCGAGCTATCTGGCTGTGCTATCCCCTGATCCGCTTGTAACATGAAGCCCACGAAGCTGCAACTTAGACCACATGGGGAGGGCAATGCTGTAAGGTGAGGTTTTGTTTTTTTTTTCATCTCAGGGAGACGGAACGTGTAATGCATTCCAGACACTCGGGGCCGCACACAGCCGACCAGCCGGCTACCTACAAGCATCAATCCTCTCCGTTTTCGCCAGAACAATAAACTTGCTGCCCCGGCAGGAGGAAGAGCTCCATCCTAGCCCCCGGCTCCCCCCACCAAACCCCACAAAAAAAACACATCTACCACTTTTTGTTGTTCACTGGGATCCCCCAAGCAGTCCGCTGGCACCAGGTGGCCTCTTAACACTTTCTCTGACCCAGAAAACATCAACCCTTGACCCAAAATTTAGGACTCTTTACCACTTGTCCTATAACTTTTTTTTTGTCATGGCCCAACACTCACCCACCGAGCTGAGCAGGACGATAAAGCAGCCCCCCCCCCCCCCACTCCAACCTAACCTCCCACAAAAAGGGTGGAGGGTGGGGGAGTCAATCGCCAACGCCTGACCCCGGTGGATGATCATCTCATATAAAGATGTTTCTGGTGATTCTCCACCACGGAGGTCTAAGCTGGTTTAACCCAGTTGCATAACTGGGATGATACTCAGGTTTCGGTGCTCAATGAGGCCCAGATGGAAGAAGATTTGTGTGTTTAAGAACAAAGCCCCCAGAGGGACCGGCGTGCATTCTGTCCTTTACCTCCCCGTTACTTCCTCCCCTCGCCATCTTTCCCTCATCGTCTCCGCACACTGTTGAAGGGCAGCAACAAGGTTTTTTGATTCCGAACAGGAAAAACGACCTCTTGGCCCAAGCAGTGGCCACGGGTTTGAGGCGGCAAGGCATTTTGCTTTTTTTGCTGGACGCAGTTCTCGGGTTCCAGCTCCGGCTTCATTTAGCTGGAATGGAAACAAGTCTGGAGCCTGTGCGTGTCTCCGATTCTTTCCCATGCTGTGCTCTCGTTGCTTTCACTCCATGCCACCCCCACCCCCTCCACCACCACCACCATTCTTTTTGTTTTCATTCCACTCCAAAGGCATCTGATCTGCCGGACCCTTGGATATTCTTCTGGTGGAGCTTTGAAGTCAATTCCGTAGGGGCACCAAGCTCCAAAAGGCCAGATTATCGCTGCATTACAGGACCTCGGCAACAATATATCAAATGACAACGTGTAAAAACAAAAAAAACAAAAAACAAAATGGTGTGACAATCAGAAAGACAGGGTGTGGCACAACATTTTGGACCCTCTCGCATTACTGGCAGGTCTCTTCTGAGATCCGTCTGCATCACATGACTTAATGAAGCCACCGCAAAAACAGTTGCTTGCCTTAGCTTCCTCTTTTAATTGTTTGTCTTTTGTTACTTTAAGTTATAAAAGCAGCAATGCTTTCCACAAAAAAAAACACCCAAAAATGAGAAGTGAACCTTCTGCCCAAGGACAAGATACCTGCAGCCCAAAGAATGCGTGAAGAATAGAAGGGATTATCACAGGTGATTGAGATTTTGAATGGTTGGTCTGTCAGTGGCCACTTTAGCTAATGAGTCCTCCTCCAGTGGAGTGGTTTTGCATAATTAACCCCCACCCTCCACCACCTACACCCTAAATCCAGAAAACAAAATGGTATTTTTAGTCCTAATAAAGTGGCCCATCGATGGGATTTCCTTTCAAAAGCACCCGCCCTGCATGGCCACCTACTTGCTTTTCTTTTGGATGCTGACATTTTTGACACCCATGCCTGTTGATGCATATGAGATGACCCTTGGCGTGCGCCAGAAGTGCACTGTATATCTAACTGAACTCTCTAAGACCTCTGGGCCTGTGGGGTCTCTGCAGCCGTAACGGCGTTTTACTAAGTTTTCATAGCAAATCATCATAAAAAGCAGGAGAAACCCTAGCCACCTTTTTGCAAGACTTCCCAGGAGAGAGAGAGAGGCATATTTCCTTTTTCCATCAAGCAGAGGATGGGCTTTAAAATTGAAAAAAAAAGAAGCAAAAAGCGTCTGCCACACTTGGCCGAGTCATGCTCACTGGCCAAATTACACAGCCGGCTACCTCTGAGACGTCGTCCCGGTTCGGTTACTGAGAGAGAGCTGCAGTCCAAAGTCTCGCTTATTGACCTACTTACAAGATGGCGCACGGGTGATATACGGAGCGACGCTTGTTTTTGGAGGAGAGGCTGAACTGCAGCGGCTGCACAAGACTTTGTGCAGCCGCTGAGGAAATATGAGGAAAGTGAGACTTAAACAACTAAATGAGGAGAAATGCACGAGAGGTAAAAAAAATCTCTGGGGAATGTTCCAGGTCCAACTAGGAGGCTGATTCTGTCTGCATTGATGCAGCGTCATCAAACTCATCAAATTAGCAGCAGAATTCAGCACATGCAGAAAAAAAGCAGCAATTCAACACAACACATGCACAGATCACACATCAGGAAGTCTGGCCGTGTAGTGACTTATTTTAAACGTTCCAACTGAGGAGATGCCATAAATATTTCACTCGAATGAGAAGAAGCAGACTTTTGCAAAAAGCATCTGAATAAATAAATAAACTTTACGTGAATCACGCCGGCGCAGTTTATAAGGGACGTTCATGGTAACCGAACATTTTAGTGAATCAGGCTGCTGGTTTTCCTGCTCAGCCTCCAGTTTTAATCAGCCTGCAGAGGAAAAAGACAGAAGCCGTCCAGACAAAGAATGTGTGAAAGTCCAGCCTTTCATTGGAGAGCCTCGGGGCGACAACAGTTTAGTCACACAGAGTCACACAAAGGTGCAGAGTTAAAGAGTTTTCTTGCTGTTGGTTTCGACCTTCAACCTTTTTATTTTTTCTACAACCGAGTCTCAAGAACAACTAAAGTGCACTTCTTTTTAATTGTCAATGGGAGACTGGAGGTTTGCCTGCGCAGGCAGGACTGAAGTCATGCGGCTTTGAAAACAGGAGCGGGAGAAACATCTGCAAATCGCACGTAATGAATATTTATTTAAATTGTCATTACTATGTGCTGTATAACTAGTTATTAAGTTTAGGCCTTCAAAATGTTTCAAGCAAAGGTTTTCCGGATCAATTCAGGATTTTTTTCCAACCGTCTTGCCCCTTTAAACAGATTTTACAGGCGTGTGGCAGCAGTTACAATGCAGTAAACATTTATTAGGCAACACAGGGGGTGAAGCAGGGGGAGAAAAAGCAGCGTGAGTGGAACATAGAATAACTGATAGCCGAGTGATAGCCGAGTAACTCAACTGACAACACTAAGTATATTTCAGTTGTGAATGTTTGGCGGAGGAACCCTTTACTTCCTTTATCTTCCTTCTTCACCTTCACCTTCACCTTCAGGTGACAGGACACAGACACAGGGTTTTTTTTTGTCCAACACAGTGTAACATCGTTTTAAACCCGGCAGGAACGTGGTTGTGAAACGTACACCCCGGCAAAATCAGCACGCGTTATCTTCAACCGCGGTGGTCACTTCTCCAGGTGGTGGAAAACATGCAACGATGCTTATCGCCACACACACACACACACACCCACACTGGAACCCTCAGACATGTTCGAGCAGGTGTCAATTGGCAGGCAGTGTTGCGTGCTGCCACTTTGCGATTACATAAGAGTTTTTTTTTGTCTCTCTTTTGAGAAGAGTTGAGGTTAAAGCATTTTTACAAGCTGATTCAGAGGAGTCCAGAAAAAAAACAAAAAAAAAACATTGTCAGACGTGGAAATAAACTGTCAGCGGAGCGAGACTGCGGCCTCTGTCGGCCATAAATCAGTTTAAGAGCTGAGCTGTGGTAGGTGGGAGGGTGGGGGGCTGGCGCAGGTGTGAGCGGCGCCCCCAGGTGCAAGTCCATGGGCCGCGTTAGCGCTCCATAATCAGTGGTGGAGGAGGGCAGTAATGACAGGGCCAGTTGCCTGTCACACAGACCCGACACACGCACACAGTCAGACTGGTATCGTGTCATCGCCACCGCCGCCATCCTCCCTCCATCAGTCTTGCCCCCTCCCCCCCCCCCACACGCACACACGCACACATATTTTCACACCTCTCTCAGCTGCAGCCTGGCAGGTCAACAGCAACAGCAGCTGCCTGGTTATATAAGCTGCCACTGACTTGTCTGCAAACCCGGTCACACTCATCGGTGTGAAGGTCATCCAAGACTGAGAAAAAAAAGAAAAAGAAAAAAAAGGCCTCTGCTTGGCACTTTGCCGCTGCTGCTATCTGACATCTGAGGGTGGAAAGGAAACCAGGCACCTTTGGCTGCTCTCAGGTGTTAATAAGGGGGGCAACTGAGGGTCGTCCATCCCTGAACTCTAGATCCTGTTTTGTGGTTTGTTTTGGGGATGGCAGGTGTGGGGAGGGGAGCTTAAACCCTGCAAATAAATGAGCAGGGTTTTAGCTTGCTGTTAAATTTGATGCATTGTCGGACATTCCGCATGACAACAGCAAAGTGGGTAGAATCCACACCTTGCTGGGGGTGTCATCACTGAGCTGGGAGTGGTGCTCTGTAGGCATTTATTTTCCAGCACATATTTGAGTGAAAAGCAAACAAAGTAAAAGTTTAACTTTGCTCATTTTTTCAGGACAGGACGCTCAAACGGATTTCAGGAGAACTTTGCATAATATGCAACCTTCAACGAAAAATGTGTCAGACTCCAAAACTCTCAGTTTTGACGAAGGCCACATGGTGGTGCAGGCATATTTAGATGGAAGCTTCGGGCTATTTTTGTTATGCAAACACAATGATTGCTCTGTGACTGTTTCAAAGATTCCGATTACTAATAGCAAGAGCTGAAAGTCATTTTTCCCTGTTCCAGAATGGTTAGTTGAATGGTATTTTGCTGATAGATTCAAGTTTTGAGCGGAGGAGGAACAAAAATCAGTTCACAAGTATCATCACAGTGTAACCGGGGGTTCTGATTACACACACACACACAAAAAAAAAGAAACCTGGAGTATATTACACTCATATTCACATTTTAACAGGACCCAGCAGGGTCATACAACTTCAGAAAATGTAGTAAAGGCTTAAACCACATCTTATTGCAAAGGTCCTAACAAAGAACTGGGAGAAAATAACATCCCACAAAAAACTGCGCTTGAAAAGTAAGGGTACTTGCAAAATGAGCTGCCATAATTATCAAACACCACATGGAGTCATCCTTTGATCTGCTTTACACACAGCAGGTATGTTTGGCATCTGTGGGCGAGCATGTTGAGCTGCCATTCACTTGAAAAGTGGGAAAGCCCACCGCCCACCCGTCACTGACATGATGGCTTTGTTGGAACATGTACCTGCAGATGTTCTAACAATCTTGTGGTCTTATGGTGTTTCTCAGATCAGGAAATGTGGGAAAGGTGCATGTGTTCATGAATTGAAAGAGTCAATGCATTCTTCTAACCCGAAGATGTCATAGTTCTTCACCAAAACAAACCGACTTCCTGCACATCCCCAAGTAGCTTAGCTGCTGACTTAGCTGCTAACTCAGCAGCTACCTCAGCCGAACAAGTGTTGTGATGGATATAACAGCACCATGGCTGTCTTGTGGAACAAAATGCACAACACTGCAGTCAAGAGGTCTCTCTTGGTATTACTACTGTACTGTTTTGCGTTTCCTCTCAATAACAATTCTCGCCCAAAGTTGTCTCCTGCTATGCTACTGTTGGATTTGATGTGTCTGTTAGCAACTGTCGCTTGTTGTCACAGTCCTGACAATGTGTCACACACAACTGACAATGTTGTGTGTGTGAGGTGGGAACATGGTTGTGAAGGCACAATGTGTGTTAACCTGACGGTGCATCCAGCTTGGTGGGAGTCAGGCGCAGCTCCATCATCACTGTCCTTCGCCAGGTGTTCTTTGGTCTGCCTCTCTTTCTTTTCCCAATCGGGGTCCATCTGAAGGCAAGTTTGTGTAACCTTTCATTGGGCATCCTCAACACATGACCAAGCCATCTAAGCCTACGTTTCCCAATTTCAAGGGACTTATACAAGCTGCCTGTATTCTTATAAAGTTCCTCATTTGAGACAATTTTAGTCCAAAAGATGTTGCAGATTTTACCCAAGCAGCTGTCGTGCAAGACGTTAACCTTTCTCACATCCATTTTTGTTAATCTCCAGCACTCAGAGCCATACAGCAGGGCAGCCTTAGCATTGTTGTTGTATATACTGATCTTGGTTTTCAGTCTATACTGTTTGGACTTCCAGATGTTGCGAAGTTGGCTTGAACATTTTGTCGAATCAAGTGGCCGGTGAGCATGGAAACAGCAGGTCTGAGCACCCAGGGTTTTATTTGCTCTAATGGGAACTTTATAATCACAGAAAGGAATCCGAACACCGTTTCACACTTAAAGACTTAAAGTCACTTCAAATCACTAGCAAACTAAATACCTCTCGAATAACGGCGGACTCAGGAGATTTTGTTTTTTTTTCCCTCTCTGTGACGATGTCAGAAGTGCAGTTAAGCGAGCGGTGCAGGAGTGGAAACGGCCTTCGGTCTAGCCAGGATATCATTAAGCGATACCAGCGTCACTGCACTCTATTTTTAACTGTGTCCTTCCCCAATTAGTCCTCAGTCACAGCCAAAGAGCTGCGAGTGTGAGTGTGTGTGACCCTAAAGTCTGGCCGGTTACGTATCAGGGGGCAGGGGCTGGGGGTGGGGAGGTGTCCAAACTGTCTTCCAGCTTGTCTCAAACACGTCTCATATGTGCCCCCCTCCCTCCCACCTCAGATTACAGACCCTGCAGAAACTGTTTGTCTATGCTCCAGCTCCCCGTCCCTCCATGAGATGCTGTTGAACCGTCACCGTGGAAGATGTGCGACCGCAGAGTCCGTCCTCTCTGACCCCCCCAAGCAACACCCCCACCTCCCAAACCCCTCTGACGCTAAAACCCACCGCCAACTCTAATCTTCTGGGCCTCCATAAGCTGCAGAGCAAACAGGAACCCTTGACATAGGAGCTGCGGTGAGGAAATAACGAGCTGAATGGATGAACGCGAGTGTCACTGAGAGAAAAAAGTACCTGAGTTACATAAGGGGCAACAGCGGTTTCTCATGTTTGGTCCATTTACGACAAAACGCACATACTTAGTGAAACTGCAAACCGTCGTGTACCTTGAAGTGGAGCTCTTTTCTTTTTTCCCCCCATCAGTGCTGGTATCCATTTGGTTTTGGTATAGTTATGTAATGGTTGGATAGCTTCGCAAACTGTTATTTTGTTTATTCTTTAGATCAACTTAGTTATTTTTTTTTAATGAAAGTCCCAACATATTATTGTTAAATTGTTGTGACAGCATAAATCCATTTTCTTCCTCTTCGCCAATCGTCTGCCTTCATCCAACCCTGTCCTCTACATCCTTCATCTTTTATCCTACTTCGTGTCTTCTTCCTCCACATCTATAAATCTCCTCAATCCTCAGCATCCTTCTGCTGATATATACCAAAAGATATGTGAGTCTGTGTGTGTGCGTGTGTGTGTGTGTGTGGTTACATAAAACATATGTTTACTTAACTGTAACATACTTTCCTAGCACTACATGGAAATCACCTATATGTGTTTAAAAATATGCAAATGTTAGTGTGTTGAGCCAAATGTTCAAGTTAAATCAATCAAAAACCTGTATTTGCTCTTGTCTTATACGTAATCCGTGTCAGAGTTGTTATCATGACATTCATACAAAGAAAATGCTTGCACAACTTATGCTGAAAGCAATTCTGAGGGCTTGTGCGACATACACGCACACACGCAGGCATATTACGCCATAATACAGGTTATTTATGGATCTATGGCTCTAAAAACAAAGTCTGGGCTTTGTTCTACATCCCTGTCCATGTTGACAGCTCCTCTATGCCACTTGGTGCCATCGTGATCTTACATAACCTCCTCCAAACCTCCCGTTGCCACCACCTCCACACAGAGAAAAAAAAAAATTGTCCCCTTGTTTGTGCCGGTAACCTGATCGCGACCTTCACAACCAACAGTGCAGAGAGAGAAACGCCGGTCGCCCAGTGACTGTGTTATGTTTGTGTAGACTGCGGCTTCCGCTGGAGGAGAAACTCCAGGTGGCAGCGGGAGCAAAGCAGAGGTGAGAGGATGTAGGGAGGACAGCGACGGTTTGGTACCGAAGCTGCGGCGGCAGCTCGGCTACGGAGGAAGTTCACGTTAAATAGTCCCTCCATTTTTTTGTTTTATAGAGCGGGGTGAAAGAGCGGAGAGAGTGATTATTATGGCTCCTGGAATAGCATAATTAGAGAGGGAGAGGCTGCTAATTGTGTGTGTGTGTGTGTGTGTGTGTGTGTGTGTGTGTGTGCGTGCGAGAGAGAGAGAGAGAGCTACAACCACTTTTATTCTCTACACCTGGAGGCCACAACGAGCCGGAACATCAGACACTTGTTTTACTGACACCTTTTGTGACTGTTTGCAAAAACCCTTTACTTTCAAAGAGTTTGAGGCCGTTTTCAACTTGAAGTTACTTCACGTGTCTTTAATCATGTGATTTTCTTTTTCTTTTTTTGGGGGACAGAACAACCTGCTCTGAGCACAAACCAATCCAGAAGGTGGTGAACTTAACCCTAAAGATCAGAGTTTTGAAATCTCAGATCAACACACAAGGAACTTTCTTCACGTCTCAAAATAACCAACAAAAAAAGCAAAAAACTGTTGAGCCGTCCTAGTCTGAAGTTTAAAGGAGATCATCAGTGGGACTTGAGCAGCCCAATCAGCACATCTCATCAAGACTCATTGTCTGGACGTGACGGTGGTAAAAAACACATCAAGGCTAAGTCCAGGAAACAGGAAGAGAACATTTAGTCTAATCACTGCTGGCAAAGTTGATTTCCATCACCGGAACACAAAAGGAGAAGCAATTCAAAGGCATCTAAATTAGTTTTTCCTTGTTTTTTTTCCAGCACACGTGCGCGCATGAGCAGCAATTATGCAAGAGACACTTCAAGGCTCACTGTAAGCTAAATGCACACACACACCATCAGCTTAACTCGATTAGCCGCTGCTGTGGTGTGCACGCTTGCATGCTCGCTTGCTTGCTGGCTGGCTCCGCTGATGAAAGACAAGGAGCTGATCCATCGCCACCGCACGGCTGTTACCAGTGCTGCAGTTTACACAACAGCACGGCGGCAGCAGCAGCATTGGTCTTCATTAGCGGGATTATAAGCCTAATGTAAAACACAACTCCCTCTGTGCTCCCTCGTCCCTTTGAGCCTCAGCAGCCTCAACATCTCAGACTTGAAACAGTCCCCCCAACCTCTGGCAGCCACTTCCTCTCTGGCTGGTTGACCCTCAGCAGGGTGTTGGAGTGGGAGTGGGGTGGGGTAGGAGCTTTGCAGCTGTTGGGTGATTTATTGCCGGTGTTAATTGCAGGGTGAGCAGGAATTGTATCAGCGGCCTCACCTGTTATCAGATGGTTGCGCATGCTCCATTAGCCTCCAAACGCAACTCAACCACCACCACCACTACCACTTCTACCAACTCCACTACCATCACCACCACCACCAACAGCACCATCACCACCACCACCAACAACACCATCACTACCACCACCACCACCACAATCACTATGATCACCACTACAAACACTACCACTTCTACCAACTCCACTACCATCACCACCACCACCAACATCACCATCGCTACCACCACCACCACCACTTCCATCACCACCACAATCACTATGATCACCACTACAAACACTACCACCACCACCAACAACAACACCATCACCACCACCACCACCATCACCACCACCACCACCACCACTTCCATCACCACCACAATCACTATGATTACCACTACAAACACTACCACCACCACCACTACCACTTCTACCAACTCCACTACCATCACCACCACCACCAACAATACCATCACTACCAGCACCACCACCACTTCCATCACCACCACAATCACTATGATCACCACTACAAACACTACCACCACCACCACCATCACTACCACCAACACCACCAACCCTACCACTACCACCACCAGCACCACCACCACCACCTAGACTTCAAGGACGGGAGCTTCAGGGAGTTTCACAGATATTGCTTTACCAGCTTTGTGGTGTCTGTCCACACCAAAAGCTGAGAGGCTCCAACTTCCAGAATCATTGATCTCCGGTTGGAGAGTCCAGCCAGAGGACTCTGTGACAACGTGCAGGACTGCTGGAAGAAGAGGAAAAGTCAATTGCACTTCAAATACACAGAAGCGCAACTTGGAAAACATTATTGGAAGAAGGACTTACCAGTCACTTTTTTTTATTAACATATTTCCTCAAATAACGGCTTGTACTTAATTGAAGGCTGGGTTATATTAATGGCCAGGGACATTGTTGACAAATGCAAATAGAGGGTGACCTTCATGATTTTCATTGGAAAATCTGTCACCAAAATCTCAATTTCTTTAATCTTATCCGTTTGGACTGGTACCCCAAACCTTTGAAACAAATGAAAGCGCGGGCAAGGTGAATCTTATTATTGGCTTTTCGTGTCACTACACTTCTTCATCACAACCCAGAAGTAGTCAGATCATTTATTTTTCTGATCATTTTCATTTCTGATCTAAACATGCACATTGACCAGAACTGACCCTGTCCACTTAGTGATCGACCAAACATCAACCGTGAATCTCAACCCTGGACATTCTGTCTCTTACTGCACTTTGAAGTCATATGTCAGGCTAAAATTATGTTAGCCTCTGGTTAATCCAACTTTTATTAATTAATTAATTAATTTTACTGGACACGGGGGGAGGGCATATGAATTTCATGACGGCGGGAAAAGGAACAAAGGAAGTGTGAGGAAAGACGAGACACACGAGGGTGGCCACTGTCAAAATTGACATTAATCAATGCCGGAAACCCAAAACCATGACAAAGGCTGAGGAACTCCTCTGGCCTGACGGTTTTACCCAGGTCCAGTCTGCAAGGTTTGAAGTGTCTCACGAGCAAAACGTGTGGAGGGAATTTTTTTTCTGCCGTGGGTCAAGAATATCTCAGCATACTTAAAAAAAAAAAGAAGAAAAAAAAGCAAATACCAAATACTTCTGGGTGTAAATAAATAAATCCATCAATTTATGTCTTCAGTTCTCATGAAACACACGTTACAAGTGGCATCCAACTTTGGGTTCTCCTTTAAACTCTTTGGAGTCCGACCTGCTGTGGAATGTGTGAGGACGGAGGTGCCTGCAGACAGGGTGGAAAATCAGCGGTGCACATTTTCAAAAGTGTCATTTGATTATCTTTTGGAGGGGGTTGGTGGGTTCTTCCAAGAAACCACACCCTGGAATCTGTACATTTTCCCTTTATTATTCCCCAATAAACTGTCTGTATCATGAGCTAATCGTCCTTGTTAGCTGTGAACTGACACTCTCTGGACTTTTGCCCACACTAAAAATATATCTCCCTCTCTTTCATCTCTCCCAGTTTTCATTTCTGCACGTGAGAGAGCTTTCCAGGTTGTTGCCGACCCCCTTCGACCCTCCACCCTCCTCTTGCTAAGTCGCGCGCCATGCCAAACATCCCCTGATTTATAGCGCGTGGCGCACGCTATGTGCCTTTTGCTCCTTTGAACTATAAAAGGCAAATAAGAGTGCAAGGCCCAGATGCTGCCCGCTATATTAACCTAGATTCTTTCCCATGGAGTGGCTGCATGCAGACACTATAACCACGCGGTGAAAAAAAAAAAAAAAAGGGAGAGCCTTCTGGGCCACGACAGAAGGCTCACGTGAAGGGAAGATGTCAGGTCGGGATAGCGCTCCGATAACATCGGGTACTTACAATACCTGCTCTCATGTGCTGTACTGTGTGTGTGTGTGTGCGCACGTGCGTGCGTGCGTGTGTGTGTGTGTGTATGTGTGCGTGTGTGCATGCGTGTGTGTGTGTAACACTCAATAACATTCCTTCTTGCTACTTCCCAAACTCTGGCTCCTCAATTCAGACTCGTCTGGCCTCAGATCTAATTAGATATTTCCTCAGATTTTTCAAGGGTCCGACTGCAGAGGAGTCGTGGTCAAAGAGATCTGTGTTTCCGAAACTTACAAGACAGACAGAAGCCACGTCTGAAATGGCGGTGGCGGCATTGTGTGTGCTGAACGTGATGTGCAACGTAATTACATTACATTAATGCAATTTCAGCATGGCCCATACGTCGTCCTAAATATGCAGTTGGGTTTTTTTTACTTGAAGCAAGGACTTTATTTTTTACCACCGCTTGCACTACTTTCGATCACCCAATCATTCCCGGGCACCTGCTGCCCACCGCTCCCTCAGGGGGTGGGTCAAATGCGGAGAACAGATTTCACATCCTTCGGGATGTGACAATCAGTGGAACTTTAACCTTTACTTTTTTTCCTAATCTCAGGCCTGAAACCAGACATATGGACAACGCACCACAACTGCAATTGCCTGGTTAAAACGTCATAGCTAGGAGAAACACAGTGATGTTTGATTGCTAGGTAGCTAGCTTGCTGGGTAGTTTGAGGACAGAGGTGACACTGTTGTTATACCAAGAAATACTACAGTGTGTATGGATAGATGAAAGCACACAGGAGTGAAAGCAGTTCACATCAATCGCACACGCCACAAACATTATGGTAGGATTGAAATGTGCCACAATAGCGAGGACCCAGTTAGCGAGGTAGCGTTTACCTGCGTTAGCAAGCATGCTATTGCCCTCCAGTTGCCAATATGAGCTTGTTGATGGTGTGGAGTATGAACTGTTATATCTTAGTGTCTATTTGAAACTTGTGTGTAGTTCCGAGTTAATGGACAGGCTCCGAAAACACGTTGCACGTTTAATCCCTGGCCTTTCTGTGTGGAGTTTGCATGTTCCCTGTGTCTGCGGGGTTTCTCTCCGGGTTCTCCGGCGTCCTCCCACAGTCAAAAACACGCATATGATGGACACTTTTAAATTGTTCATAGGTGTGTGGGTGAGAGAGAGTGTGAATGGGTGTTTGTTTGTTTGTGGCCCTGTGATGACCGGCTACTTGTCCAGGGTGTCACCCTACCTTCACCCTATGACAGCCGGGAGAGGCTTCAGCAGACCCCCGAGACTCTGAGTGCAGGAGGAAGTGGGTGAAGAAGACGGATGGGTGGAAATATACCAGAAGGAAATTCTACTAAGCCATTGAGGAAACATTTCTCTCCAACCTGTTAGACCTGCTGATGCTCTCAGTGCACCACCTGCCCCAAAAGAACAAAAAAAAAAGTTAAATGCTCCAGAACTGTACTGAACGAGAGAACGATGGCCATCCATGGAGATCCGCTGGCTTCCATCTGCACTGCAAAACAATGATGTCCAATGAGAAAAAGGAAAATACGGAGGGGTTAAGACGTGTGACGGGGCCCCCTGGTGTCGTTCTGAGGCAGCAGCGAGTCGAACCCATTCCCGGGCGGGGGGGTTCACTGCAGCAGGGACTCGGGCCTGGACCGAGGCCTTGATACTCCAGCAGCTTCTCGCAGGGATTAGCTTTGTCTGATTTAGCGCCGTTTTCTCGCCGGCCTGTGGAATGCGGCGGATGACGGATCTATTTTCCAACATTGTTTCACCTGCTCTAAACGGAACCACATGCAGCCTCTCTCTCTCTCTCTCTCTCTCTCTCTCTCTCTCTCTCTCTCTCTCTCTCTCTCTCACTCACTCTCACTCTCTCTCTCTGTCCTTTTTTTCTTCTTTCTTGTGTGTAATTGGAAGCACATGTGCCGCGAAAGCAAAGCTGACCCCCGCCATCACCACCACCCGCACCCCTCCTCTTTCCCTTTGGTCTGCTGGTGCCACATTTTATTCTGGGCCGAGTGGCAGGTCACATTGCAAGGAGCTTTCTGACATTTATTTTTTTGTGAACTAGCTGACCTGGCTGTTGCACGTCAAATCCAGTTCAGTGGGACGACTGTATCGCATGTCCTGCAGCTCTTTCGAGGATGACCTGAAGGTCCTTAAATGTTAGTGCAATGTGAGCGAGCAGTCGGACGGTATGTGGGCGAGGATGGGGCTGAGGGACGAGGCCTCGACGTCGAGCTCGACTGGCTTTGAGGACACAGGTGAGCAACTACCTGACCGCCCGCCGGTCCCTCAGTCCTGGACGTAGAGGGGAAGTGACAGGTTCTGGCCATGCAGGGGTGGGGGGTAGCAGCAGCAGCCTTCTTACATCACAGCTCTTCCCCACACCGGGATTGCATAAGGGGAGAATATGTGATATTTATTAACCTAATCAGTCACGGTAATTGTACATGTCTGACACCGACCGTATGGGAGGAATTATTCAGTGATGTCCAGAGGGGGGACAGGGAGGGGAGAGGCGGGGGGGCACTGAAATAGAACTCTCTATATTTAGTTGAACCTGTAACTTGTTTGCTTGAATTAAAAGGGGGAAAAAAGAATTCTGGAGGCTGGGTTCCAAAACCTTTGCTAACTCTTTGGCCAGACATGAAGCAAAACATTTGCGAAATGTATTCTGTTTAAAGTTGTCCTTTTTTTCTTTTTTTTTCTCTTTTGTAATAGTTGTACATTTAAAAGTCTTATTTCAAGACTTTCTGGTCCTGGGCAAGTTCAAACGTGCCAAGTTAGCGGAATGAAAAGCTGTATTTTATGTTTTTATATGCACTGTGCCTACATTCCTTTTTAATACATTAAAATTATGTTTATGAGGAGGCTTTCATTTCATTCCAGAGGTAGAAAGAAAAAAATACTGGCGGCTTCCAAGCACAAGACCAGTGCGCGGGCACTGAAATGGCATTTTGGTTTTTCATTTTTTTTTTTTTTTTTCATTTTAAGTAGACGTTTGAACATTTTGCAGCTGCCCTTGCACCAAGTGGGCATTGGGTGATTCTGCTGGCAGCCGTGCGGCTTCTCAATCACCACTTCTCGGCACAGGTTAAAAGGCCATATAAGTCATTAACAGGAATATTGGGCAGGGCATGCACACATTAAAAGGTCTCAGTCTGCTTATCCTGATTGAGCCTGACAACAGCTGTAAACTCATCAGACTATTCACATGAGGGCCCCCCTGAGCGGCACGACTAGATGGATCCTTTATTTTTTTTACGACACCAAAGCAGCGGTTAGTTAGCGCCCAGTTGCACCCACTGTTCCATTTAGCAACTGTTGTGCCAAAGATTATCACAGCCCCCTGTGGTTTGACAGCTAAAGTGGGTGAGCTGCAGGGAGACCTGTGGATGCGTGGAGGCCTGATGGAGGCCTGCTGGTGGTCATGGGTAACTGACTCCAAAAGGAAGAAGAAGAAGAAGAAGAAGAAGAAGAAGAAGAAGAAGAAGAAGAAATCAAGCCAGTTTCATCATGTGGCGCTCAGTCGTCTTCAGTATAATTCCTCTTTAGGCTCTGCAGCAGTGACACCCAACGGTTGCAAATGGAATCGCAGGACTGGTTTGCAGCAAGAGACTGCAAGTCTAGAAGAATTGATTTATTTATTTAATTGATTTATTTATTTATGATTTCTTTGATTATTATTATTATTATTATTATTATTATTATTATTATTATTATTATTATTATTATTATTATTGGTTCCGTTTAAACATTAAAATTTAACCTTCATATGTGATTCTTTTTAAATAATCTGTAATTAATTGCTGCTGTGTCTTCTTGATGCAAAATGTTTTTTAAAAAAATACAAAAACAAAATACAAAAACAAAAACAAAACAAGGGGGGACGGGAAGAGCAGCTGTGATATTGCTCTGATCCAGACGCAGAGATGATCTGATTAAGGTTAAGGACGTGCTGTAAATCACGCAGCCGACGCGCGCTCACTCACTCACACACACACACACACACACACACACACACACACACACACACACAAGCAGATTGTTATCATACACACACTCTCTCTCTCTCTCTCTCTCTCCCCTTCCATCGTAAGTGAATGGCCTGTGTTGAAAGTTTTGCCTGACAGGAAGTCGGCCACATGATTTGCGCTCGCCTCGACATGCTGCTGAGCATGACGACGCTTAGCAAGAGATTTTTTTTAAGAACCATGTGCAGATTGGTCTCGTCCAATTTCTTTTTTGCAGGTAGACAGTGAGTTAAAGATTTCTTCAATCCAATCATCAAACTCTATCGATCAATCTAACCATTTGATAATCTTTCCTCACGTTTGATCACACCATCGCAACAAGGCTGTGTGTTTTGTTTGGTTTTTGTCTCATCGTAGAGGGGTCGGTTTTTCCTGGGTGTTATTCATCCACAATGCCACCTCCTTGTCCCTGCTAGACTGATTGAATTGAGGAGGGGGAGGGGCCAGTGACATTTATCATACGCAGCGGGAGAACAAGGAGAAGAAGAAGAAAAAAAAAAGTAAAGGGCAAACGGAGGGCTGATAGAAGGAGGAAAGACAGGAGGTACAACAGTCCATCAAAGACAAAGGCCTCCTGTCGGTCGGGAGTCACGCAGGGAAGCCGGAAGGGGGAGATGTAGACAGATACATCAAGGGGAAAAAAGAAAAAGAGTGACCCAAAATATCAAGTCTCTGGTGGCCGTTCTGACAGCTCCCATCCTTAGTTGCCAGTGGCACCTTGCGGCCTCTGATTCCCCACTCACTACATGAGTGAAGTCTTGTGAGGTGTTCTGGTCGCAATGGAGAAGATTTAGTTTCAACCTGCTAACCCACCTGTGTGTGTGTGGGGGGGGTGGATGGGTGCGGGGGGGGTGGGGGGGGGGGGTACGCAAGATGTTCTTGTGTTTCAGGTACATGGGCCAAACGTGGCCATCAAACAGGCCTGGTGGAGCTGGCACTGCGTAGTTCCTATCGCACCTCCTCTTTTTGCATTCTTCATATGGGATGGAAATAAAGTAGCGTTGGTTACGGCACGGGCCGGATCCATAGCGATTGCTCGGCTTTTACACCAGAAAATCTGGACCAAAAACAGTGCATCCTATCCACAGACTGGGAATAAAGGTAAAAATTGGCGGAAAATGCGCCGAGACACAGGTAGTGGCAGAGATGCGCCAGACTTATTTCATTCATATTCAAATTAATCATTTCGTGCAAAAAAAGACACCTACTTCTATGCAAATATGCCTCATTCGAAACAGCGCTGGATGCATTGGATTCTATGGAGCACCTGTCGAAGGACACCAGCAGTGTCTGTGTACTCTCTGAGTACCCTTAGGAAGTGTAGTCTCTGCTGCGCCTTTTTCAGCACATCCAAGTGGTTCACTCCCCAGGTCAGGCCCTCCTCCATGTGGACACCCAGGAAGAATAACATCCCACAAATACCCCTGGATTTCATTTGTTTTTTATTATTGTTATTATTATTAGCATTATTATTATTATTATTATTATTGCTTATTTGTGTATTTGAAAAATGCAATAACTCCTGTATGTGTGATAGATAAATACATCCATTTTGCTGCATGTAAAACATTTCTTTCCTTTTTTTTGTAAGACATTCACTGTATGTGCATTGCAAGATTTGAACATGTGACAAGAATCAACCAAGATGCACTGAGATTATAGGCTTTAGATGGAGAAAAACAACACTGCTGCTGCTGCTACTGCTGTTGCTCTTGTTGCTGCTCCTGTGGGTGAGGCAGGCAGACGGCAGGAGACGGAGGCAGGCAGGTCCTGAGTGTCGTGAGTCATACGCTAACATTGCATAATCAGTCTGGAGCTCGAGGGATGTCAGCTATGATGTGTATTCATGTTTTTTGTTTTTTTTTTGTTTTTTTAGCTTGAATAACATTGAAAGATTGAATGTTATGTTTTGGTATTATCAGGTGTGTCGGTGTGCAACATTAGCCATACAACATTGACATGAGGCTAGCTTTTAATGGCCAGTGTTTCCTGAACCCTTGCCTAAGCAAACTAGCTGCCTTCCACAAGGCCTCAGTGCTGTTGGGATATCTGATGTTGTTGTTTTTTTTACAAGAAAAATAGACATTTCTGGAAATGCTGCAGGATGGCAGCGCCCCCGCTAACATCTCTAGCTAGCAGCCACCGTTTACAGCATCTTCCTGTTTTTCAACCACAGTGTTCTTTGTTTGCATTTCAGGGCAGCTTGGAGCGATGGCCTCTCTTGCCTTAAAATCTCCCACAAAGGGAGCTGATTGGCTGAGGCTGACACAGAACGCCCCCTGTTGGAGGCCTGGCAAGATGGATGCATTTCAGAGCTGAAGTCGCAGCTAATTTTCCAGCTGCTGTGTGTCAAGTTATAGCGCCACCACTCACCCAAGGCATGCAAACACCACTGGCAAAAGTCAACATTTTTTTTAATTAACAAAGTAAGACCCGCAATTAAAACCAGCGTAACTTTATTCAAACCCTTCTCTCTCACAGCAGCGGCTTTCTGTATGGAAACAAGCGTTATTCGTCTTAATACTAAGACCTTTTTCTTTCTGACAAACCAAAGTCGAGAGTGTTTGATGCGTCGCCCGGATTTCTTTTGAGTCTTCTCCACAAACTCTGCTGTGCCGTGAATCATTGATGGTCATCTTGGAATCAAAGACAAGGCGGTGATTATTATTGCAGAGGGAGTGTGAGTCCCACACAGTAAGTGTCCGAGGCCGCTGTCTTTCTTTCCCGAAGAGAGAGGGAGAATGTTCCAGCATGCTGAGACGACTGTCAAAATGCCCGGGGGCTGCAGTCCCATGGTGGGCGGGAACGTCTGCTTCCATCTCGTGCACCGTCTCTGACATTTCATTAAATTGTTTAACTATTTTTTTTTTTTTTTTTTGCAAAGTGAAGATGATGACGGATGCTGTTATGCTGTATCGCCAGTGTGTGACCTCCACCAGGTCTGGTCCTGGGAGCTACAGAGACAACGGCCCCCCTTCCGTCCGTCTCTGCTTGATGAGAGCCTGAGAGCCTGTTTCTGAGTCCCAGCATTCCCACGCTGTCTACATGGATGAGTGTGCAGGACCCTGCCGGGGCACAAGGCAGTGAGAGTGAACCTGTTGTTACAACGACGACAACAGAACAACAATAAGCTCTGTGTTGTTTGGATTCATTTTTATACCTGCGGTTCCCTCGAGTGGCTGCTAGTCTGCAAATAATGTGAGAAAACACAATCAGTGGCCGGATATTTTTAGGATCACCACCGTTGGACAAATTTCCAACACGCTCAACAATGCCACAGCAAGTCAGACAGTTAAAAAAGAGAGAACATTGAGCTGGGGCAGAGACCATGCAAACAAATACATTTGTCACTACATAGAAAAGACAAACAATAAAAAGGTAAGCTTTTTTGTTTAATCTGAGGTAACTTTCTTTGTCTAAAAGACAAAGAAACTAAAAAATAAAAATGCAGACTGTAAAAGAACTAATGGTGTAGCTGGACAAAGAACTCAGAGGAGGAACGTTGTTCTAAGCACAGATAAACTGCTGAAAAACAGATTGATGTCTTGAGTCGATGGCAGTCAAGCAGCAGGAGCAACAAGAGCACTTGCTTCAAGGTGCAGAGTTAAGAAATAAAAGAAAAATAACATTAAAAAAAATTATAGGCAAATAAAACTCAAAATGCTGCGGCGCAGTTTGTGGCCCCACGGACAGAAGACTGACATTTTCTCTCCCTGAGTGACTTCAGTGTCACAAACTGCATCTTAATGTAGCCGCAGGTTAAAAGCACAGCAGCGGGCTCACTTCTCATTTTCCGTGCATGGGAATTTCTCGTGTCAGCGGATGAGTGGTTGCACCTCCTTTACCTTTTCGTGTGGATTTGGACTGACTTGAAGCTACGGTCGTCAGCTCGGCCGGCAGTCCCACATAAACCCCACCGTAGTTTCTGCAGGGAGAGAAGAAGAAGAAGAAGAAGAAGGTTGAGATTTTTCATCCCACCTGATGTCTAATAAAAGATAAAATAAAAATATTTTTAAAAATTTTCATTGCTAATGATTTAAAAAAAAAAATACCCTGCATATTATTTTCAAATGTATCTGGTATCTGCATGACGCTGCCAGGCGCGAGTTTAGGTTGCTAGCTAAACTCGGGTTTAACTGTTCACTACGATTTTCACATGCTCTTTTTTGTAATCTAGCCTGCGGTGCCCTAACAATAACTTTGACCACATCTGTTATTTATTTAGAGCTGAGAGTGTGTTTATCAAATTGCGTATACCTTCTTTTCTCATCTTCTGCCATAGGGTCTTCTGTCCTGGATGAGAGAAGAAGAAGAAGAAGAAAAAGAAGAAGAAAGAGAAGACGTCAGGTCAAAAGGTTTAAAAAAAAAACAAACCAAAATAAAAAAATTGACAAGTCATTAAATTGGCAATGCTGTTTCAAAGTTGACCAAGAGGCTTGCTGCTGTTCGGGGTAACTCTGAAAAGGGCTGCGAATTGAACCGACACTGAGGTCCGGGAAGAACCTCATCCTTCCCGCTCCGATGGGAACCAGGAAGTAACCCTTGTCATGCAGCATTTCCCAAAGTTGCATTCTGAACTGAGGTCATGTTGAAGTGAAAAGCAGGAACTGAAGGCTAGATTAGGCTGGCCCGCGGTGAAGGGATGTGCGTGCACAACCTGTTTGTCTGGCACTTTGTTTTTGTCGGTTACGATGCTGTGATTTGCTGCGGCGAGGCACTCGTGTGCTGCTGTCAGCTCTCGTGGGTTCTGATCCGGCAGCCAGGTGGTGATCAAGGGGCCATGCACGCACGCGCGTGTACACACACACACGCGCGCAAGCGCACGCTCCCAGACACATACACACACACATGCATCTGTGTTCGAGGAAATGCTTTGGAAGTGCTGCCCCTCCCTGGGCTTTGAAAGATGTTAATTCAAAATGGCAAGCCAACCTTTGCTGCTGCATTAAACCTCCCCCCTGATAAACAACATGCCTGAAATGACTCATTTCTGCTGGGCCACGTGTAAGATGTCACAAGGTCAAATATCAATCTCCTTCTCTTGCTGAGCTTCCAGTGGGGGTGGGCTCCAGTGGGGGGTGGGCTGCAGGGAGGGTGGGGTTGGGGGTGTTGGTGGATCAGGAACAATTAGGGATCTATTGACATTTTCCCAGTGGCGAAACTGTCATCTTGTTGTGGTGCTGTGCGGATCGATGCTCAAGCATCCGATCAAAACTTACGATACCCTCTCATCCTCTCACCAGTATAACAAAGCATCAGTAAAAATGAGGGAGGAGAAAAGGTGACGCACAGAAAACAGGCTGACTGTGTGAATCTCGTCATTAAGTAGATTAAAAAACAGTGAAATGCAACAGGAAGTTAACGCTACTCACACATCTTTGGAGACTTCTGCTGGCCCTGAAAAAACACACACACACACACATAGGGAGAGAGAGGGGGAGGGAGATAAAGAGGGAAAGAGAGAGGGAGAGAGCGAGCGAGAGAGAGAGAGAGAGAGAGAGAAAGAAGAATGAATTCACTGTCTAAAAGAAAGATTTAGTTCATCTCCACAAAATCTGAAATTGTTCTGAAATATAGCAAAAGTTTGGGATTTGTTCCCTCGACTAAAGTGACTGCAGCCTCGCATCTGACAACAAGGTGAGAATCAGCTGTTAGCTCTTGTTGGGTAATTAACTAATCTTCTGGATGTGCAAGAGATACTTAAAAAAAAAAAAATCTTAGGCCACCTTGTTGTTCAGCCCACTTTTCAACCACTGCACTCCTTCAATCTTTACCCATTTCCTGCCCCGGCGGCAGAAAAACATTGTGTGTACTTGTTTTCTGCGCCGCGCTGCTCCACAAACATCCTCCCTCATCTCCACAGGTGACTCATCCATGTCCCCGTTTCCATGCTACTCATTTCAGTGCCTTCTCTTTCTTAATAATCACTGCACACCCACCGAGTTGATAAAAAAGGGGGCCATCTTTCTTTTTATCCCCATTTTTTTGTCTTTCCTTTGCTATATCCACAGTGGACGTTTTTTTCTGCATAAAGACATCTTTTAAGAGAGAAGAAGTCTTCAAAGTGACACAACACACTAAGCGCAGTTCTAAATGGCAGCCGTTGTGGTCATCAAACTGTGTTGATTGCCTGACATCAGCTGAGTGCCACAGCTGAGCCTGGAAGTGCAGTGGAAGATTGGACGGGAATCGGAATGACATAGCGATACACGTCACTCTCCCTCCGGCGGGTGTCAGTGTATGTGGCTGTGTTGAAAGTGGACGAACAAGTTGATTCCTTGTTTCCCTCCAAAGTGCAATTAAATAAAGGAAAAGCTGTAAGTATGACAAACGACAGCAGGGAAATAGGGCCGTCTCTGCGCCGAGGAGCCATTCATGAGTCCAAGGGCGACAAGAAGGTCTTTTCTCACCAAGACACAGGGGTCCATTGAGAGGCCTGGACAAAAGGCTCATTCATATCTGAGGAGGATTCACATCTGGGTGCCCTGGATGAGGGATGAGCAGCGTGAGGATACTGCTCATCCCTGCAACTTGAAATTAAAATATTCTCATGCCAACTTTCCTAAATTAATCTGCCGTGACTCTCTGGGCTGAAAGCAAAACATGAGCAGAATTTATTTTTTTGAAAATGTGTATGACCTCAACTCAACACCTCCTTCTCCTTCTCCTTCTCCTCCTCCCCCTCCTCCACCACCTCCGCCTCTTCCTCCTCAGAATGATGTTTGTGCTGCTTGTGTTCATTATTGGAGCACCTTTTGCGTTTTTTTTTACGTTCCACTGTTGTCATTGGTCTGTTCCTGTTCCAGCCCCGGCCCCTGGACACTGATGGTCTCTTTGCAGTTTGCTGCTTTTCCCTTTTAACCACGTTATGCTGCGCGGTGTGCACGTAGACAGCTAATGAGGTTGTGCTATTGCTGCCAGATACAAGCCGTGTGATAACGTGATAGAGTGAGACACAACAGGGTAAAGGTGGCAAAAAAAAAACCCTGCTAGATAAGCTTGATGTGTGAAGTTACTCATTTTATGTCAGGATGCACAACACATACTGATGTACATACCAATTGCAATGTGTTTTTTTGTTTGTTTTTTGTTTCCCTCTTTTATTGGTGTGACTGCTGTGTGCCGTGTGAGTCGAGTCACATGCACAAAAATATAGTCAGACAATAATAGGCTAAGTGTAAACAGGAAGTCATGTGTGCGTTCCGGGAGTTCTTCACTTCGTCCAAGGGAGACACCAAAATGCAATATGCAACAAGCACAGCTTGCAAAAGTAAAGTTGTAAGGAGCGCATGGCAGGCCAAGTCTTCTGATGCAACCAGATCAATAAATCTTTAAAAAACAGTATCAACAAAATTATCAAGATGGGTAAAATCATCATTGACGTGCATCATTACAGTTATAAGTCTAATTTACATTAAATCAAATTAAATGTCCTTTATTTTTCTCTTTGTGATGTCACAAAGGGTACATTTCTAATACTGTGTTTTAGCGCACACTTCTGAGAAGTGGAACAAACAAAATAAGTCAAGGAGAAACTTTCCTCTCATTTGAGGAGTCGGAAAGGACAAGTTACAGAGACGTATTAATTAGGAATCACTGATCAAATGAATGTTGCACAAGCTGTCTATACAGAGTAACTGCCAGGATGGAATATTGTTCTACAAAAACATGTATTGACATGTATTGAACTTGCATTTCAGATCTTAGGTTATCAGGTTTGAAAATAGAACATAGAGACTCTCTCAGGGAGAGAGAGAGAGAGAGACAGAGAAAGAGACAGAGAGGGGGGGGGGATTTTGGGGGGCACAAATAACAGCAGGTGAGAGCTGCAGCAGGGCAGCCAAAAACCCACCGCAGGTGAGCAAAGCGCACTGACACCTCAAACACGAGTCGTGTCTCCCCACAGATCAGCATCAGAAAGCAGGGCAACACGCATCTACCTGTCTGCTCACACACGCACACACACACACACAAATCTTTTTTCCTTCACCAGTGGCCATGGATGGAGCACGGATGATGCTGTGAGGCTCCTCACACACGACCGGCAACGTCAGGATGGGAGAGACTGTGATGGATGGATGGATGGATGAAGAGTATTTGTCTTGAAAAAAGCAAAAAAAAAGTGTGTGTGTGTGTGTGGAGATGGGGGAGATGGGGGGGGGCATGACACCAAATGGCCTGCGAAAGACTCGTTCCTGCAGAGATGTTGACATGAACGGCGAGACTGTAGCAGCAACGTGATTGATCAGCGGTGCTTCCCTGATTCTGCCAGTCTGAAGAAGATGGGAGACCCCCATCAGCTGGGGTGGGAGGGTGGGGAGGTGACAGTGGACACCACGGTTCGAGGGTCGGAAACATCAACAAGGAAAAAGTGTTGATAGGAAACGCATGAATGAAGCGGATTGAAACACACACACACACACACACACCTAACGGATGTACGCTGAACAGAAGGGCAACATCGAGTTCCCCTGCTGCTGCTGCTGCCGCTGCTGCTGATACAGTGACAACACGGCCTCTCTCACTCTCTCTCTCTCCCTCTGTCTCACACAGACACACACACACACACACACATGCACGCATCTCCCAGACACTCACCCCCTCCTGAAGTGCTGGTGGCCGAGGAATTGCCACAACCCATTTTGCATAGATGCAGCCACCGTCTGAGCAGAGATGAGACGATCGGGAGGAGGAGGAGGAGGTGTGGGACAGTGAGGAGGAGGTGGAGGAGGAAGAAGGAGAGACGAAGAGGGCTCAGACCCTGACAGGCGTCCGAGGTGAGGTGGAGGGGAGACGAGGCCAGAGGACAGAGGGGCGGGATGATGGCAGCGAGTGAAGGTCAAAGAGACGCCTCCACCAGGGTGGGTGACACTAGGGGGGGAGGAGGGAGCAGTAGGAGGCGAGGGGGGGCTTCAGTGGGGGAGGATCTCTCCGCGGTGGTCTTCGGTGGTCCCTCTCGCCTGCTGCGACACAACCGAGAGCTGAGAGCCGAGTGGAAGCACGCGGAGAGGGAGGCTTTTATATGGCACTGGCGTGTTGACCGTGCCCTTGCGCGATTGGCTCTTCTCCACCGCCCTGACATGGTTGCTCGGGAAACCAGAGGAAAGGGGGCGGAGGGAGGGGTGGGAGTCAGCCAATGGGGGGGTGCAGGGTTCAGAGGGTGCGGGGGGGCTTCCTTTTTGCGGATGTGACGGTGAGAGGGGAGAGTGGGGAAAGGGCCATCCATTTATTAAGGACTTTTCATCACCCTCTGCTTCTTATTTTTATTTTTTTCTTCTCTATCAGATGTTCGAACACACACACTCACATGCATGCACGCACGTACACGCACACACCAGCGAGTGTCTCAGCTGCTCACACTTGAGACAAGTGCTGGTCAGTGAGGAACTACCGGCAAGAGCTTTCGTAAAAAAGAAAAATAGCGGCCCCTATTTTTTTTTTTTTAGGTCAAATGTTCAATTGCCTATTGACACAAATAGCTGATCAACCAATCACATGACAGCAACTAGTGAGGATCAGGAGTGGGGGAGGCAAAGGAGGCAGGGGAGTGCGAGGGACTCTGGCAGTGGTGATTAGTGCCAGCGGTGGCTGCTACGACCTGCAGGGTTTAATACACAGTGTGGAGGATGTCAGGGGTAAGAGGTCAGATAGGGGCCAGCCTGTAGAAGACCGTAGAACCCAATCCACGCAATGGTGAGTTCGCATATGATGATCCAGTCGTTCATTAAATCCCCAGCACGTCTTGTCTTGTCATCTTCCCTGGTCACGCTGCTCCGCTCCTCCTCCCCTGACGAGACTCATTCTTGTCATGTGGTGTGCTTGTTTGGATGGGAGGCTACAATCAGGCGCTGGGGCGTAGTGACAAGAGGAGTTATCATTCTCTTGTCTCCTCTGCTAAGTCGACCACTAGTCTGTTGGACCCAATTCCAACCAGGCTTCTCAAGGAGGTTTCTCCATTGCTTCATTGTGTCATTCTTAGAATAATCAATCATTCTCCATCAACAGGTTTTGTCCCTCATGCTTTCAAGGTGGCTGTAATCAAGCCTCTGATTAAAAAACCCAACTTGGACTCAAGTGTGCTTTCAAATTATAGGCCAATCTCGAACCTTCCGTTTCTCTCTAAGATCTTAGAAAAAGTTCTTGCCAGGCAGCTTGTGGACTTCTTAAACGACAACAATCTACTGGAGGCTTTTCAGTCAGGCTTCAGAGTTGGTCACAGCACTGAAACTGCATTGCTTAAGGTGAGTAATGATCTCTTGTGTGCATCTGACCGAGGTCTTCTCTCTGTTCTGATCCTCCTAGATCTCAGTGCAGCATTTGATACAGTTGATCACATCATTCTTCTTAGGAGATTAGAAGATGCTCTTGGCATCAAGGATCGCGCCTTGGACTGGTTTGGATCTTACTTGTCTGACCGTTTTCAGTTTGTTCATGTTCATAATCACTCATCAGAACGTAGGAGGGTTAGTCATGGTGTCCCGCAAGGATCTGTACTTGGGCCACTCCTCTTCAACATCTACATGTCACCTCTTGGTGACATCATTAGAAAGGATCATCAGTTTCCATTCTTATGCAGATGACACACAGCTGTACTTGTCTTTTAAGGAAAATGAGGCCCATCAGTTGGCTAAATTGGAATCTTGTCTTCGTGATGTCAAAACTTGGATGACACAGAATTTCCTGTTGCTTAACACCGATAAAACTGAGGTCATTATATTTGGATCGCGAGAGAGTAAGGACAGAGCCTTTGATGGACAAGGTGGTCTATTTGGTACTACACCCAATTCTACGGTGAGGAACCTTGGAGTCACTTTTGATCAGGACCTGACCTTTAATTCTCATATTCAGAATGTAGGGAGGTCAGCTTTCTTCCACCTGAGAAACATTGCCAAAATTCGAGGTTTTTTGTCCTTCAAAGACGCAGAAAAAATAATCCATGCTTTTGTTACTTCTAGGCTAGATTACTGTAACTCGGTACTAGCAGGATGCCCAAATTTGTCCCTTAGGACATTACAGTTAATCCAAAACTCTGCGGCACGATTGTTAACCGGAACTAGAAGGAGGCAGCATATTACTCCAATCTTAGCTTCCTTGCACTGGCTGCCAGTCAAATTTAGAATTGAATTTAAGATGCTAGTTTTAACTTACAAAGCTCTTCATTCTCAGGCTCCTTCTTATATTAGGGAACTCATTGAACTTTATCATCCTCCAAGAGCCCTTCGCTCTGAGGATTCAGGTCTTTTAGTTATCCCAAAAATTTCTAGAGTTAGGTCAGGAGGTAGGTGTTTCAGTTTCCTGGCACCATTATTTTGGAATCATCTTCCAGCCTCAGTGAGGGGGGCAGACACAGTTCGTTTATTTAGGAGTAGACTTAAGACTTTCCTTTTTCTTAAAGCTTATAGTTAGATTCCATCCACTGTCAGTTAAGCTGCTATAGGCTTACGCCGTGGAGGGAGATCTTTCGCTCCCGTTACAGGGATCGTTGCTCTGTGCAGGCAGAGCCTCTATCACTCTCCTCACCCAATCAATCTTTGACTCTATCTACTCTGTCCAAACTAGCTCTCACTATGCTTTGTACAGTATGCTCGATATGCATGATACTGCCGCAGTCTCTGTGTCCCCGGCAGGTGATGACCACTGCGCCAGGAGCTGGATTGTGCTGTCCTGGGGGTCTTGGTGTCATCGCTTCATCCCACCACCACGCCTAGGACCTGGACTTGTCCTATCGGCAGATTGTCCATCGAGCTAGGCTCTTGCCTTCCAAGGCATGGACAATTACAGCCCACGCGGACTGCAGCCTTGAATTATTTCCTATTCTTTGTATCCATATTCATTTTGTGAATGGCTGGTTGGTGTATCTGTTTTTCACTCTGTCCTGTCTGCCACCCTGGCTCACTCTGCTCCTTTCTCTCTTTCTCTGTCTGTCCTCTATTATTGTATTTCACCCCAACTACTCATAGGCAGATGATGGCCCTCTGGAGTCTGGTTCTGCCCTAGGTTTCTTCCCACAGGGGAGTTTTTCCCAGCCACTGTCGCATCTTGCTTGCTCCGGGGGCCCGGTTGGTTCTCTCTGATTGTATAAAGCGCTTTGAAACGCCCTTGGTTGTGATTTAGCGCTGTACAAATAAAGTTTTATTATTGTTATTATTATCACCAGCGCTGATGAAACGTCACCCTGCTTTTTAATAGGTTGACAGCCCAAATCTCCCAACGCTGGACTGGTGTCTCTTGTCCGATCAAACGATCAGGTTTCCCTGATTTGAGGGGTTTCTCTTTTTCTTATGTACTGTCTGCGGCACTAAATCGATCAATCAATCAATCAATCAATCAATCAATCAATCAATCAACTTTTGTTTGTACAGCACTAAAGCACAAACAAAGGCGTCTCAAAGTGCTTTGTACAATCAGAGGAAAACCTTATGGGCCCCCGGAGTAAGCAAGCTGCAACAGTGGTCAGGAAAAACTCTCCGCTGGGATGAAACCTAGAGCAGATTCAGGCTCCAGAGGGTGATCATCTGCAAAAAGCAAAAGCAAAAAAATGTAGCGAGAGAGAGAGAGCAATAGAAGTAGTCACCGTGGCAGTCAGGCTAGAATGAGTTGCAGGGTGAACAAAGCTCTCACAATATAGATGTAGGTAAATATAAATAAATAATTCAAATATAGAAATACAGAAGGACCTACATAATGTTTATATAAATATAAACATGTAGATGTATATAAATAATATTATTGTGTAATTATACATTGAGTAATCATACATTTACAGTTTTGGCTGCTGTACACACAGAACGAGTTTGCCCATGTTTGGGAGGCCAAGAGTTCGTGATGACACGAACGATGTCAATAGCAACTCACCACGCAGTCAGTCAACTCTCCGTCTCTCCTCCTCATCCGCCTCTACACAACAACGTCTGGGAGCATGCTGGAGACACAGGCAGCTATGTCACGTTGCTGTGGATGATCACATGACACGCAGTCTGAGAGTCTGCGAACATTGTGGCTAAAAAAAAAACATGTCGTTCACATAACATTTTCGAATCAATTTTGTCCTCCAGACACTTGGGTGACCTGTATGAGGTACACATTACATTTTTCTTGTGCTGTGTTTTTGTTTAGATTTTTTTGTTTGTTCTTTCCTGGAAGTTGCCATGGGACGATGTCAGGTGTTTCATTGTGTTGTAATGTCCTCTCACTGTCTGTCTGTGCAACTCTGGAAGGGTTAACCGGATTGGAAAATGAAAACGTGGAAAAAAAAAAAAAAAAAAGCAAAAAAACCCAGAACCAATGTTTGTGAAGTGGTGTGCAGCAAATGGATGAAACATATTTTGCGTGAACTGTCCATTTTCAGTCACACTGGAGCCTTTTACTGAAGGAAGCGTCTTCCTCCTCTTCCTGTTTTATTTCTTCAGACAAATGGTTAGAAAGCAGTTCTTAAACTGTCAGACAAAGTGCTTTCATGTGGCCCAGTCACATGCTGTGGCACTCTAACATCTTCTACACTCCTAAGCCCCTCCCTCCCCTCCTCCTCCCACCCGAGGGAATGCATCTTCGGTCAGCTGAGTCAGAGCTTTGTTAAAAACCCAGGTTAGTTCCCCTGACGCCCTGCTTTTCTTTTTTTAGGCCAGACTATGGCCAGTCAGCAAACTTAATTAATTTCCAATGTCAGTCCTAAAGGTCTCATCTAATTTGGAGCCACAACACAACCAATTAAAAAGGGAGGTCCACTGGGAGGGGGGAGTGCTGTCCTTGCCCAAGCCTGGTGAGGAGGCTTGTCGGGACGGGCACACGCTACGAAGACACAACACCATCGATGAGAGACAATGAAGGCCATTTTTATGAGACTTTTATGAAGTCCTCATGAGTACAGCATGGGGAAAGGACAATGATATTATCTTGAATGACACGTCAGAGTGTGTGTCTAATTAAATCCAAAAAGGGACTACATAATACAGAAACTCCACAGACTTGCAAAGGGGGAGGGAAAGGGGAGGTGAGTTGTTCCAGTGTCGGCAGGCAGCCAGAAGAGGTACAATTTGAGACAGGACAAATAAAACTTGACCTAACAATACAGCAGTACATTAATAGTACCGTACATATACCAATTTAATTGTTCATATATTGTGTGAAAATGTGAAAACATAAAAACGTAACTTCATCGAGCTATGTAAGAAGCTGTTTAGTGAGACCGAGGCCTCAGCTTGTCCACATCGAGTCGCTGTTGACACTAAGCGGGTAAAGCGCATAACAGAGCCAGCCTCCACGTCAAAATGATACCTAGTGTAGGACGTCGATGTGTAGTTAAATTTTAATATGACATTTTATTTGATTAAAAAAAACACAACTTGTCGATTAAAAAAGCCGCGGTGCTTTTCACAAGTTAATAAATACCGACTATGGATTCCTAATCACTTTCAGACTTTGGCCCGCCTCTAACCCACGTGTACGGTCTCATCCGTACAGCAGAGACTTCTGGGAAATCGAGTCCGCGCAGTAAATGATTCAGGCTTCCTCTCGCTTTCCCTCTCAGTGCTAACAAGATGCCGGCCGTACATCACAAACTGCTGCTGGAGGACGCCTTGCAGGACAGTCCTCAGGTAGGCCCGCCTGGCTTTCCTCGCGCTCCGAGACGCGGCGGTCAAACGGCGGTCGAGACGAGGTGGGCGACGCAGTTCGCCTGCTAGCCTGCTAGCCAAAACAACGTCCCGTGTCCGTCCGTGGGCTCCCTGCGCTGGTTCCGATGACAGCTCCCGGTTGACTCACTATTATGGGAATGGGGCTAATCATCTGTCATGGGAGGCCGAGTCCACGTTTGCTGCGTTTGTTGCTTCGTTGCCGTCTTTTCATTGCCACGTCGCTGTGCGATTTTTTTTTTGTTTTTTTTTTGTTTTTTGTTTTTGTTTTAAACTTAATTTGCAAAGCTAGTCGCGACTGCCACACAGCTAGTCTCACTGAAACAGGCGCTCTGCTGCTCCAAAATACATCCACGTTTGCGATATGGTGCGCTTTGACACAGCCACGGCGCAGGCAGAATCACATTCCTGCAACATTACAATGTTTCCCGTGCTGTGTAACGCTGAATTTGTTAAGAATCTGAGACCCATTTTGGAGCCGAACTGGGCCCTGATTTGCAGGATGTGGGAGGGGTGTCCATTATCGGACTTGATCAATTGACAGCAACAGGGCGGCCTGAAAGCCACATTATGCTGCTTGTTGTTTTTGTGCTCCAGAAACAGCATGCAAACTCTTTTTTTTAGGAGATCTGTCGTGGAAATATACTGCTTCTTTGAACGTGTGTTCTCACACTTTTCACCCCAAACTGCTTTTGGGGATTTTGTCTTTTCACACTTTTCTCATAAAAAAGGGCCTCCCCAATAAATCCAGGGTGTCCCACCAGGCGAGTCTCTTCAGCACAACTGCAGAATCTTCTGGTGGCGTGCTGCGATGGTTATAAGTTTCTGAGGATCTTTGTTAAAGTACAGACACAGACTTTAGCCGATGGGTGTGTTCCTCACTCGGCTGCACCTGTTTAAAGTGCAGGACAGAGGTCTATCAGTTTGCACAGGTACGACCTGCAGTAAAATGATGATGGCTTACCGCAAAACAGCCATCATAAGACCTGCTGACCTCCTTTCACTTCGAAGGAGTGGTTTATTAAAGACACCTTGCTCAAGTCAAGAGTCACGTATGGTTGTTGCTCAATAGCTGAGGTGGTTGTAACACAAACGCAGTTCCTGATTGGTGTCTGCATGTTCCAAAATGCAGTGATTTTTGATGGTTTATCGCACCTTACAAGGAGTTTGCAATTTATTTGAGTGTTTTGTGATTGATCAGCCCCTTTATTTGTCAGTTATTTAGTTGATGTGTAATTTTCTCCTAATCAAATATTGGAGGTAGACCTAGCCTCAACAATATGGGTGTAAATGATCCTAAGTGACACAAATTCAAACCTCTGTAATTATAAAGCAAAATATAGACAGTTTCAGCTCCTGTTACAGTTATCAGTGTATATTCTATGTATATACATTCTGGATTATTTATTTTTTCTGCCTCCTCTTTGTTCTGCCAGACTCGCTCCCTGCTCAGTGTGTTTGAGGAGGATGCTGGGATGCTCACAAACTACACCAACCAGCTGCTCCAGTCCTTGCAGCGAGTGTTTGGTGCCCAGGTACTGGAATGCAACACAAACAACACACTGTGTGTAAACTTTGTTCCCTTCGCAAACGTGTGACTGTGTGACTGCGCCACAAACCTTCAGGCAGAAGAAAATCAAATACAGCCAGTGATCAGTATGCTGTGGTTGGATGTACTCTGATATTTGTTTTTTGTTTTTTCCTGTGACTGAACTCTGTGTGAGGTCAGACATACTGTACAATGTTAATATTTGTATTTTCTGACAAAGCATCTTGTTTTTTAGTTAAGAGCAGCAATGTTTAAGTTTGAGTTTTGAATATGCAAACCTACGTGCACATTTGCATTTGTTCTACAGTCTGCTTTGTACTCTGCTGTTTGACCTCCTCGATCAGAGAAGTCACTGTTTGCAGAGTTTATTCCTTTGTAGGCCAACCTTTCTTGTTTTTTTTTCATACTCAGCTTTAGTATTTTGATGGCCTTACATCATGAGATCTTAACAATAAGATAGTTCTATGTTTGTCTTTGAGCACCCCCTGGTGGTAGTGCGTGGAGCACAGAGCTTTACAAAATGCTGAAAACTGTTACTCAAATGTTTTTTTGTTTTTTTTTTAAATTCCACTGTTAAGGTCTGGGTAGGTGACAGCCACACCACGAGAGCCTCTTAGGTCCAACTAAGCATCAGTTTTTGCAGGAAGCCATAAACTGCAGGCCAAAATATGGTGTAAAGTTTTTGGTTTTTTTCTTCTTTTTCTTTTTTTTTTTTTACGTCTTCATTGTTTTTTCTTTTTCTTTTTAAGATAATAAATCCTGTGACCCTTCTCCACTTGAGTCCAGTCAAATGCTCATATTATGGGACCTTTTTGATCCTTTCACTCCCTCCATTTGTGCAGAAACTGTTGACAAGTGTTTAAAAGTGTCTTTCCTCTGCAGAGTGAGATGGGACTGGCAACAGAGCAGCTTTCCAAGCAGCTTCTGGAATATGAGAAAAAGGTGAGTGTCCCTTGTGGCTGTTGTGCTCCTCTTTTCTGTAACGATGCTGCTGTGCTTCGAGATAAATTGTAAATGTGTGGACCGCTTATTCAAGGCTCCATCCCTTTAAACTTAGAACTTTTGACGAATCAGATACGACTGGAGATACTCGAGTTTAAGAACAGTTCACATCTGCTGCCTCATCTTTACTGCATCTCAGAAGAATTTGAAATAAAACAAAAAACAAAAACAAACCTGCACTAGTAGCTGTATTCAGCACAGCCTCCCCGTTAAATCATGCAGAATAAGAAGGATGTGTTGATGAATTAACTTTGCAAGGATATTTTTGGGTTGAGGGAGCAGAATCCAGGCAAGACGTAAACATCTTCAATCACCTGGAATGGATGCTCCTTATAAACGAGGCTCAAAACTCATTGCATCCTACCAGGGCTTTATTAGCATCTCTGGCCTTGTTCCAGGGAAGTGATGCGATGGAAATCCCTCTCTTCCCTCAGCAGCGTTGGCTGTGTCCATACATCATGCAGTTCAAGGTTTTAAGTTGCACACACATCTTCTCCCTTTTCTTGCCCCGTCTAGAACTTTGCCCTTGGAAAAGGCGATGAAGAAGTAATCCACACGCTGCAGAACTTTGCCAAAACAGTCGGGGAGGTGAGGCCGGCAATTTCCTAGTTTGATGTATTTCTGCCTTTGTGTGTCGCGCCAGTGATGGATGGTAAACAGGAAGCTGTTAGTGCCTCATAATGTTGCAGGAGACATTGCGCCCGCACTGCCGTGAATATGATATTTATATCAGGACCCAAGCCTGGTGGTGAGGTAGATATAATAATGATCATACCCACGGTGTTATGAGTGAACGAAAGGCTCGTGGGTGAAGGAGAGTGCGCAGGTTGAGGTAAGAGCCTGGGATAAAACAGATGGCTGCCTCACTGCCGGCCAAAGACAATCGCAAATCTGCCATTTCAGCGCTCGCAAAGACTGAGGGGCAGATCCTCAAAGAAGGGCGCGCAGCGGTAAAATGCGGCGAGATTGTGGCTGCAATCTGCGCCACAGATGCGGGTATCCACAAAGGTTTTTGCGCTAATGATATGCAGGCGCAAACACGCCCACAAATGCGGCACCTGAAACAGGTGCGAATGTTGCTGTCTGGCAACCTGAGAGCAGTTTGCGCCAAAGGTTGTTTGTGAGTGCATGTGTTTGACAGCGAAACTCTGCAATGGATAAACACGCTCCTGTGCGTGCCTGGCATTACAATTAAGGGTGGGGGAAAAAAATCGATATTGCAATATATTGTTGTGCTTTCTGTCGCAATAAATAATCAATACACTGACGGCAAATATCGATATTTTATTTCGACACACATTATGGATTTACCCCGTTGTCACCGTTAACTATTAATCTCTCCTGTCCTGTTTGTGGGGGCGCTAATCCCGTAAATGAGAGTCAAGTAGGCGTAAACAGCGGCCGGTGAATAAGACGAGTTAACAACGGAAGAACACGTGCAAGAAAATACGAACAACGAAAAACAAATCAAAGACCCACCCGCAAGTTACCACTCTAAAGTGTGGACCCACTTTGGCTTTTACGAGACGGATGACGGGAGAAAACTGGATAAAGAATATGCAATCTGCAAGAACTGTTTTGTGAAGGTAAACTACAACAGCAACACTAGGAATCTGCAGAGCCACCTCGTTCGCTATCACGGTAGGGTTGCCACCCGTCTCGTTTTTCCCAGAATTGTTCTCTTTTTTCACCACCTGTCCCGGGAAAAATAAAATCTCTCCCGGGACACAATTTGTCCCGTTTTTTAGGGAAAATTACAAAACCTCATTGGATTTCCGGCTGTGGTCTAGATAGGGTTGCCAACCCTCCCGTATAATACGTGATTGTCCCATATTTGGCAACTAAAAAAACCTGTCCCGTAATGAACTGATACGGGACGCTCTTCACTTTGTCCCGTATATTTCGGGCACGCGGTTATTTATTTATTTTGTCTGCATAATTTTTTATTGATTTTCAGAATCGGGGCAGTGAAACGATTTTCCCTCTTTCATCTTCCCGTCTGTTTGTATATCCCAAGTCCCCAAGTTCAGATAAAACAAGTTGCTACTGACTTTACATTATCAGAAAGCACTGTCCTTGTTTACATGAAAGTTATTAATGTTCATGCACTTTAATATGTTTGCTTGTGCAGTGCACGTTTGTTTGTACATTATACGAAGTTTTGGAATAAATGCAAGATCACAGGCATTTTCCTTTTTATGGGTATTTTTCACTTTTTCAGTCACATATCGTCGGCAAAATTTCTTACAATATATTGAATATCGAAGATATCGTGTATCGTGACATCATCATTATCGTGGGCCAAATATCGTCACAGTATCGAATCGTGGGTTACCCGTATCGCCCCACCCCTAATTACGATGCCTCCTCCGTCTTAACAAGACTGCTGCCATCATGGAAAGAAAGTCAAGAGGCAAGACGCGTTAGTCATTATATAAGCAAGACAATCACCAACACCTGAGTACCATTTGTATTTTTCATAGCCTATCTAAAATATTGGCATATATACTGTAGTCTATGCCTATCTATATATAATATTTCGGGAGCCATATATATATTTCAGGCTTTTCAGAGAGGAAAGTTTCACTCAGAAGCAAGAAACACTTTGACAGACAGAAGCTGCGCCTGGTTTTGGCTGGCAGTGTTTCCGTCTGTCAAACTGCGTGCGGACACGAGCGCAAACTCTTTCTGGATCTGCTGCTGTTTGAATGAGGCATATTTGCATAGAAGGGAGTGTGTCCTTTTGCGCGTAATGACTCATTTAAATACATTCAAATGAGTCTGGCGCAGCCCTGCCGCTACCTGCGCCTCATCCCATTTTCCGCCGATTTTCACGTATGCGTCCCCTCTGTGGATCGGAATCACCGTTTTTGGCGCTATTTAAACGGATTTTCTGGCGCAAAAGCCAGGCAATCGCTTTGTGGATCTGGCCATGCTTGACCTCCTCTTTCGTCTTGCTTGACCTCTGTTCCCTGTGAGAATGAGGCCAGCCATTAGTAACCCCTAATCCAAAGCACCACAAAGCAGGAAGAATTACAGCACTATCGGCTTATTTGTGCAACATGTAGCAGCGCTGCTCCCAGCGTGCGAGTAAACTGCAGGGTTTTCAAACTGTCATGCTGAAAAGAAGTGCCCCACAGCAGAGGCTTTGCCTGCACCCAGATCCCCTGCCGCAAAATCAACTGGCAGCCAGTGTCACCTGCATCGAGGAGTAAATTAAAATCCAGCAGGATGTCTGGGAAGAGTCACTTCTCCTTCCTCGGTCTTGGCTTGATTTGTGTGTGTGTGTGTGTGTGTGTGTGTGTGTGTGTGTGTGTGTGTGTGTGTGTGTGTGTGTGTGTGTGTGTGTGTGTGTGTGTGTGTGTGTGTGTGTGTGTGTGTGGTCCAGCTGAACGCGCTCCACTCTGAGCTGGCCACCCAGATGGCTGACGGTATGGTTTTCCCCATGATTCAGTTCCGAGAGAAAGACCTCACAGGTATGAATTAAAAATGTGTTGAACATTCAACTCATGTGTTTTCTCTGTCGCTACAACATCATGAATGTGCCAAACAATGAAAAGAGATCATACAAAAGTGTACACTCCCTTTACAGTATGTAACTGGCATGACTGTGAATTTCAGAGATAAGCACCTTGAAGGAAATATTCGGCATCGCCACTGATGGTCGGTACAATTTTTTTTCAAACATTTTACCTTTTTTTTCCCCCCTTTTTTATTGACCCTGACTTCCTTTCTGTTCCCTCTCCCGCAGAACATGAAGCAGCTATGGTCAAATACAGCCGGCTGCCCAAGAAGAAGGAGAATGAGAAGGTAGAGTGAGTGAGTGAGTGAGTGAGTGAGTGAGTGAGTTGCGCTTTTGCTGTACTGGTGGAGACGTTTATCCATCAGTCACATGCTGGAAATCTGCTCTCAGTGCAAAAGGGCCGGCTTAATGCAGTGCGTGCGTGTGTGTGTGTGTGTGTGTGTGTGTGTGTGTGTGTGTGTGTGTGTGTGTGTGTGTGTGTGTGTGTGTGTGTGTGTGTGTGTGTGTGTGTGTGTGTGTGTGTGTGTTATAGAGAAAGCAGTTTACATTCTGTGTGTCTGTTTTTTGGGGGGTTTTTTCATCTCAAAGCCTCTCTGTTTTGCACAGCTGAAGTCTGACCTAGTGAAGGAGGTGGCCTACACCCGGCGGAAGCAGCACCAGGCCTCCCTGCAGTACTACTGCGCCCTCAATGCTCTGCAGTACCGCAAGAGAATAGCTATGCTGGAGCCCATGCTGGGCTACACACAGGCACAGGTAGTGTCAGCGTAGCATCAGTCAGCCGGCAACTGTTGAAGTTGTGCAGTGCAACTTTCGACAACTTAAAATGATGTCGCAAAGATCATTGTCAAAAATGAATGATGCTAAAAAGAAAAAAAAACCACTGCTAGCAGCCTTGTGATTCATGTGATGATGATGTGTGGGGGGGTAGTGAAGTGTTAATCTGACAGATAGATAAAGACTCTTGCTGATTATGATTTTTATTTTTTATTTTATTTTTATTTTTAATCTTTCAGATCAGCTTCTTCAAGAAAGGCATTGAGCTGATGTCAAAGAAGATGGACAACTGTATCTCCTCCGTCTCCAAGAATACCCAGAAGTAAATGTTTCCTCATTGAAATACCTGCAGCACTACACGCGTATTCCATACAGCAGTGCCTGTAAAAGGCAGTCAACCCTCAGATGTTTTCCTTTTGTAAATGAACAATATATACCATCTTGTCACCTGGCAAAAAACAACAATTCTGTAATGCCAAACAATTGCATATAAACACTGACCCTCTTTAAAGCTACTGACCTAATTACATTGATTTACAGGTAATTAACCCAACTAGGGTCACTACTGGTGGAATGGAGACCAGTTAATGTGCCTCTAGTGATTGTTGTTTGAAGGCACTTCATCGGTATCCTTGCTACAGTCACACGGTGAAGACGACCAACCATTCTGAGCAACCCTCAGTAAAGATTATTGAAAGGCGCATGTCAGGGAAATGGCTATAAAAAATAAAATCTCTGAACGTCCCAGTTCAGGCTAATCCACTGTTAAGAAGCGGAAGGAATAAGGCTCTTGAATAAATCTGCTTGGAGCCGGCCATTCTCACAGAGTAGAGGGAAGACTGGTTAGAGAGGCCACCAAGGCGCCTACGACCACTGTGAGCAAGTTCAACACCTGATTGGCTGAGACAGGATGTGTGTGAGAGTGAAGAGAGAGCCACTGTTGTAACATAATGGAAAATAAGCTCATATCAGATATTATGATGATTGTTATTGTTGTTATTGTTGTTATTATTGTTATTGTTATCAATATTATTATTATTATTTATCCTGACCAGTATCCAGGCCCAGCTGGACGCAGAGGCAGAGCTGATGCGCGGGTCCCAGAGGGAGCTTCTGTCTGTGGATGACAGCGTCTACATGCCAGATAAGGACACCGAGCCTGTCAATCGCACGCTGGTCCAGAAGGCCGGCTACCTCAACATCAGGAAGTGAGATTAATGACACCTCATTATTGCCTCCCTTTAAAACCCAAGGGTTGCACCTGAGAGGAATGATCCTTTAATTTGTTCTCAACACACGTGGCATTACAGTGTAAAGGCCAAATTTGTATCGGTATTGGATCAATACTAGCGTGTTGGGATCAATACCCCCATTCACCCCACAATGGGGAAATGTAAAAAAAATATATACCCGGTATATCATTTTTGCATTGTGGTTTCTCAACTCTCTTTGACAATCAATCATCAATCACCTCAGATGATTGATGATTGATTGAATTTTTTTTTTTCATTTTGTTTATTCAAGAAAATGATGCACACAAATTTGTTTTGTTTTTCTATTGTTTCTGTTTATCATATTAATATGATGTTCAATCAAAAATCATTTGCATTCACCTATAGACTTTGGGCAAATTCTGCCCTAGGTTTTAACAAAATAAGGAAAAAACACAAAAAGGAAGGACAAACATAGAAAGGTCAGAAGTTAGATGATCAAACTTAAATGTCAATAAGTATCAGTGTCACTATCTTCATTACTGGCCCTGTATTTACTTGGTATGGGATCGTTACCAAACGTTTTGCACACTCCTAACAAACAGTGAGGCTGTCGGACAGACAGGTGGGTCAGGGTGTCTGCTGATTGCACAGTTGGAACTTCCTCCTATCGGCTCCTGGAGGCGCTGTGACTGTCGCGTAGCCGGCGCTGTGATTTAGTGAAATGTCAGAGGCGTCAGACGGCGTCTCTCCCTCACGTGCATCCAGTGCCGTTGACAAATGTCAGTACCCCACTCTCCCACCTCCCCCCACACACCCACCCACCCACCCCCCGAATGTCATCTCCTTTAATGAGGCACATGGTTGCCAGAAGCCTCAGACGCGCCACCGGTCACGTGGAGGAGCCCAGGCAGGTTGTTTCCCACAAGCATCGCCACCTGTGAGCCAGACGCGTAACTACGATAATAATTAAAGCTGCAAGCAGCGTTTAAGGGACTAATCCTGCTGTGCCCGACGCCCGCCAATGACCCTGACACCTGCCGACCCCTTCAGGCATGGAAACGGTTAAGCTTATTAAAAAGTTTTATACAATATTTAAATGTGTCTAATACTAAAGTGTCAAGTCTCCAACATTTATGGTTCTTCACTTTCACTTGAGGTTTTTGTTTAAATAGAAAAACAAGTACAATTGGGTCAACAAATACAATTGGGTCTTCACTGCGTCGATAGACCTGCTCTGTTCCAAGGAGGCCTTTTTGCTGAGGCTCAGTCCCTAATAATCATAAGGGAATGAGTCAGAGAGGGAACATTTTGTTCGGGGGATGACAGGAAGGCCTCTCAAAATATAAGCAAAGTGGATGAGTCATGATGGATGTGTGCTTTCCAAACTCCGGCGGCTCAAAGTTTCGCGGAATTGTTTTTTTAAAAATTTTTTTACCTCTAAAACTCAACTGTGTCCAGCAATCTAGTACAAAATGTTTAGCAGCACTGCTAAACGTGCCTGGCTGTTTCCTGTTTCGTGTTGTGATGCTGCTCATGTCCTTCTGCTCCTTTACCATTGGGCATATGAGCTTTTCCGGAACACCAGTGGTGGCAAAAGTATTCACATTCTGTACTTCAGTAAAAGTATAAGTACTGACTGAACTCCTTCACTCAAGTAAAAGAAAGTACAGGTTCTGAAATGTACTGAAGTAAAAGTAAAAATGTTTTTGTTTTTTTTGTTTTTTGCCATAAATGAAACTACAATCTTTGGTAATTTTTCAAAAATGAAAAAGTTGTGGCAGAAGAATCTGGATTGAACTGAGCAGAAGTCTCGCTGGAGCATCTGAATCATTTTAAAAGAGCCTTGGTACTCTCAGTACTGAAGTTGTTTTGTTGTTTTTTTCCAACTGCAGCACAACAAAACTCTAATCAGCAATAGTTATGACTGTTGAGTCATTATTTGATGTTTACATGTTCAATAACTATAACCAATGTTGATTTCTACATTTTTATTTTTAT